>QVOA01020055.1:0-84489 GCA_014825685.1 Pseudomyrmex cubaensis
AAACGTCTGTCAAGTTTTTTAAAATAAAGAAGTCTATTGACTCGGAGACCTGGTTGTTTGCCTCATATTGGCCATTTCCCTACTACTAAATATATTAAATCAGAATAAATATAAAATGCGCATATGTCGTCCCTATTACAAGCGCGATGCGACTCGACAAATTAATAGTTAATTAACTATTATCGACAAATTAATAGTTAATTTAAAAAAAAAAAAAGATTTTTTTATCAGTTTTGTACATCGACGTCGTTCACAACATCACGCATTCACATGTGTACGAATTCGAAAGCTATTTAGAAAACGCAAAACGAATTACATCATCCCCCGGTTAACCGATAAACGCGCGAAGCAGTACAAACTACTGTTCGATATCTTACGTAAATATTTAAACCGATGCACTGCACGGTCTTCTGCCTCGAAGTTTCGGTTAAAATGTGTATGGAGTGTATGTACTTACTTGACCGAAAGTTCGTCTTCCGTCAGCGAGTCTACGGCGAACTGACAGCGTGACCGATCGAAGAAATGTCGAAATTTTTTTTGCGAACTTTGTATTTTTCGAGCAATCAAGTTTCTTCATAAAATCTTGATTAACTTTTACTCACACGCGGCCGTGAATTGTTGAATTGCACACATCGGACAGCGCGCAATCCCGGCGCGCACACGCGCAACATCGGAATCTCGCTTGTTGAAATAATTCAAATCGAATTTGAATTTTCTGATTGGTCGCCCGACGCGCATCCACCCCAACTTCGCGACGGATCATCGCGGATTTTATCCCTCTCCGTGCAGTAGCGTCACCCGCGAACACAACGGAAACTCTGTATATAATCCGATCTTGTACCGATCGATAAGTCTTCTGCGGTAGTCGCGTGCGTCGAAAAGCGACGACGGGAGACACGACTTGTGAGATAAGCGGGCAAGGGTGGAGAGAGAGAAGGAGCGAAAGAGAGGGAGTAAGAACGGCCGTGAATGCGAAAAGAACAGGCTGTGTTACGCAATCGCGCGCGATATATACCCGGTGGAGGCAGCGGCAAAAGCACGCCAGCGCGCAACTCTAGTATACGTTTTGATATACGGCAAGATGGCCGGATGGGCCCAACTGTGGTGATATCGGTCGTAAGACGGTCCCATTCGCATCTGAAAAAGAAGCAACGGTACGAGTCCGTTCAGCTGAAGGAGTACCGGGGTATCCGACAGAATCGTCCTGCCCGTCAAATGGTGAGTGTCGTATCACGACAGTTGATTTTCTTTTCGATTTTCGCACCGGCAAAACAAGACGCGCGCGTTACGTGCCGGCGCGTCTCGTGCCGCCTTGGCGCGCTGATTTTGAAAGATCGACCGGTTTCCGGATCGCGTTCACATCGCGCGTCAAAAAAACACGATCCCGATGACGCGCGCGATGACGTTTGAATTTTTCTCTGCCCTTTTTCTCGACAATTATTGTTTCACGCGATTATTTGCGCGCGACACGCGCATTTCGTGTGAAATTATTTCGTTCGCGTGCACGTAAAATCGAATTCGTGCGTTGAAACGACCTCCGAGCGATTACTACGGTTTCGATTATTACGGCGAATATCGCGCCTAATTTTTTCTAATCATAGAACTAAACAAGTCTCGCGCTTTTTCTCGCTCGATTAAAAAAAAAAAAAAGATCGCGAGAGCGAGAGCGATCGGATTGTATTCTTAATGGAAATTTTATGAAGAAGAGAGTTATCTCTCGATTTGTACCGTTGTGTAAAAAAAAACCCGATTCTAATCTATGAGACGTAGCGGAGAAAAGAAAACCCTTGCGCGATCTCGCTTTATCTTTTAATATCACACAACGTGCTACTCCGTCAGCAAGTTGCCTTCAGGTTTTTTTTTTTTCCGAGTGCATAGGAATGATAAAGTTCACGATATACTATCACGACGATTAAACAGTACGTCATTGTTATCGATAGGAATAATAACATATTATCTCTCCGATCAACACGACAACGTGTGTTTTAGTCATCCGCCTCTTTGTGAAGCACGGCGGAGAGATACTTGATTGCTTTTGGCCGCGATTATCGGGAAAATTTATCGTGGCAGTGTGCATTGCTCCGATAATCTCCGTAGAGAAGTTCGGTTTATCTAATCTACACCGAGGAGAAGCACTAACTCTCTCTCTGGTGTTAAGTACAAAATCTTGTTAGCTCGCGTGAAAAAAAAAAACGAGCTCCCGCAGACTTCGCTTCGGAAAAATGCGACGAATATTGTTTCCGCGAATAATTTGTCAAAAAAAAATTCGCAGAGAAATGCAGAAACCGAGCTGATAGTCGCAGGAATGTACGTGAATAATAATTATAAATGTGCGACAGAGAAGCTTATTAGTTTGTACACAAAAAGCCGAGAGAGTCAAGGGTATGTTGATGTTTGTTACATTTGAAAATAAATCGTTACTCAATATCGAACGTTTTGACTTGTCTCTTTCTCGGTGAGTAATAAAATATTTTAATAAGTTGAGAACATGTGACGGATATGAGAGATAACAACTTAACAAAGTCGCGAGAGACTGAAACAAAAATCGTGACTAATCGAACTGAACGTGATTGAGTAACGAACAACGTTATTTTGAATCACATGTATGTTACAAACGTCAACAACGCTCTTGGCTTAGTATATATCGGCCTTATACTCTCTCTTATTTAAAATACAAGCAATTAGAAATGACAAGTGTTAGTCGTAATTTAGGTCAATGTTATCTCACCTCTTACAAAGAGCGTCGGAATAATCGGCAAATGTTTTCCTATTCAATCAAACTGCCACAGCGAGTAAGTAACGTAACCGCAGTCTCGGACACCTACGGACTCGATCAGAGTCACTCTTTCGTTATCCTATCGGTCCGCGTGCTTTTTTCCGCGCGATCCTCGGATTAAGCTTCGCGACTGCGGACACGATCGAGTTTCGTTTCGCGATACGACCTACATTGGATCGGATTTGTGGTTTATTTCCACGCAGAAGAGACGCGTCCTCGATCGGGGTATATGTTCTTTTAAAAATGCGACTGCGTCGCGCAATTGTTCTTCAATTATCGCGCGTCAAAGCGTTGTTGGCAAAAACTTTGTTCCGATCGTTTGATATGTGCGATGGAATTGAAAATGACAAAAAAATTCGGAAAATCGCAAAAGCGTTAAATGTATTACTAGTAAAGCCAAAATATTACTTATTTTAAGTAATAAAATCACTGTTAAACAGCTCCTATCAGTGATTTTATTACTTAAAATAAGTAATATTTTGGCTGTACTAGTAATACATTTCTGTAAGGGATGTTATTGTTTATATTAAAAAATTTAATATATTTTACTTCAAAATAGTGTGCATTGCAGAGCACTTCGTCACTTTGTAAAACGTTCGGCGAGAAGCTGGTGAGACAAATAAACCGCTTCGTGTATTGGTCGAACGTGACCGCCGCATCTCTCTGCGACATGCGGGGGTTGGTCGTAAAACTGCGTATGTAAAATGCAAGATAAGCTCCAACACACTGCTCCCCCTCTAGAGAGCACAAACTTCGATGAAGTCTTCAGCATCGATCCGCGTTCGGTTCTCTCTTGGAAAACGGACGTAGCAATAACTTATTTATTTTTGTCGATATCCGCATTATGAAAAACTTGTTTGCTACTGATAATCCAGAAATATATTTTGTGCTCTATCTTCGAATAATAAAACGTAGCATGTAATCGCTCTTTGAGGTGAATCGTTGGCATATCTGTTGATAAAATAATAAGTGACAAATATATGTATATCGTCGACACAGTTGTTTATCCGTTTTATTGTTTGCGTATTGTCATGTAGCGTGTCATTGTCTCATGACCTCGTGATTCGCCCGTAATCTTGGCATCTTTATTACAAAAGGTTGCTTATTATTTCTTTAATAAAAGAGAAGAGATCGCGATTCCAATTACTACGTATGATGGCTAGCCCTTAGTTTTTATTTATTCCATTGATGCATGCACACGATTTGATATGTTTTTCGCGTAGCTGAATAATCTGCCAAGTAACTCTCTGCCAAGTAATTTTCTTTAAAACGGACAGGGGTTTGTTTTATCCGATACACATCACATGTAATGACAAAACTGAAATTAAATAATTAATTTTTTTAATTTTTAATTTCCACTCTTCAAGTGGAACGCAATAACTTCATTAGTATTTTTAATAAAATTTGTGTTTATTCTAAGTAGCAATTATTTGGTTCATTCACTCGTCTGGTTGGGCTTATTTTTGACTTATTTTTATTGCACCATCGTGAATTGAGAGATATGCCGTTCCTTTGGGAAAACAAAACGCTTGTAATTCTCGTTGATAATCCACAGCAAACAAGCACATTTGTGCCAACTCATGCAGTTGTTCCTGGAAATGTAAATGTAATTGAATACAACATATGTAATTGAATACAGTTTTTCTTTCTTTTATCAAGGCAAAAAGTTGTTTATAAAATTGAGTATTTTTAATACGGCAACGGAGATTAATGGCTCTCTGATTACCGTTTTTCTTATTTTTTGATCGCATCTTCGCGCAATTACATCAATCTTCTAATTCGAATCGTACTATTTTGCTGTGTGTGTGTGTGTATTATCGAATATTTTTCTAAAAACCGACGTTTTATCGAGCAATTAACCGAGTCGAATGTACGGCGACGATCTTTATCTTGCAACTTGGCTCGGTACGCGCGCGTCAAACAACGAGAAAAGGTCACGATGATACTGTCAAAATTAACATGTTGAGACGAAACTTCTGCACCAGATAAATCTGGTCTGTAACCAGAGAGATATCGGAATTATATATAGCGTGAAGTGTCGAGTCTATACGTATTATTTTTTAATCTTAAATATAGATTTATCCACGTATAAGTCAAACGTACAAATCCACGTGTTACAACACACACGTGTTGAAATTCTTCTACGTACTTTTTATTTTTATATACTTATTGTCATATTTAAATTATATCACACTCATATATGACTATTTATCGGCTTTGCATTAAGAAAATAAAACTCAAAGCAATGCAGAGCTTGTATAAAGTTTCATATAAGTAGAGAGCTGTACCAATAATAAAATTACGATGCAGAATGTTGTTACATATCACGTTTCGGTTGCATCACGTTGACGTGATTTGTCTTTTCGGCTATTTTTTTTGTCGCTTGTCGGAGTGATGAGAAAAAGTGACGAAAAAGTAAGTGAATTTCATCAAGTGACTGACTCAATTCTTTAAAATCGTGTCGCCAGACACGTTCTACCAATTCATCTCGAATGAGCACTCGGTACAATCGAGTTTCTTTCAACAAACTACTTCCTTAAATTGTTGAATGAATTAAACCGATAGACGTGAGTAAATAAATTACAATTTTATTTCTTTTTTATTTTTGTCGTATGAGAAAATAAAATCATCGTGAGATAATTAATACGTATCTCTTGGCGTCAGTCAGGATGATTTATGAAATATATTGTATAACGTTTATCTCGTTGTTTTACACATCCGCGGTTATCACCTTACAGTCATTTGTAACTGTCCACAAACGAAACGGAGATGATTATTGCCTCTAATTCCGACTGACGTAACGTAACGCACGACTTTCCGTTATTATTGAACACATATATCGCTTGACATCGTTTCGCCACGTCTTTCCGGAGCATGTGTGTTCTCCATGTTTGTTTATTACGCCCCTCGTATCGAACTGGTTCATCTCACTGGTTCGTTCATAATTAGCGATAATTACATCTGAATCGATTGTAAATTAATTCGCGCTCCGATTCCAATATATAAAATACGCATCGATTTAAAATGCGACATCGTCGTGTTGCGTGTCACATCCGCAACTTCGCCTTTACACCTTGCGGTGATGTATTGTATTTCTAAACGCAAACGTCACGAGAAAAGGACTTCGCCGAAGGACGACGTATCTACGCACACATGCGCGTAATCGTGTCACAAGATCGATGTAACTCGATTACAAGAGTTTAATAAAATACCGATGAGATAAAACCGCGGGAACATGTACACCCGGATCCGTTGGATGTAAACAGGTTTAACTACATTGACGTTATTCTTACCGCACAATCGCCCCTTCTTGCGCCTCCCTTCTGCCCCGTCCGAGAAGTTACGGCAAAAACACAATCCCACTGACGCAATTTCGACGTTCTCGGTATAGTGGCGAAACTCGGTTTAATCTGCGATAAACTAGTCGGCGCCAGTGATAACGCCAGTGATAACGATAATATTTTTACTCTCTTCTTTTATATGCATAAATCCTTTTATTGACGGGCCCTCTCGTCTTAAGATTTGCCTAATCCCATGGCAATCCACGTAACGTAGGAACGCAGCATCTTCGTCCCACTCTTTCTCCCTTTGCAACAGCAATAAATCAGAGATAGATATTCTTTATTAAACTATTTTGTAGAAAATAAAATGTTACCGCAATCTGTGAAAAATAAAATGTAAGAAGAGATATACGCGTCTGAGAGATGAAATACGCAAATGTCGCAGCAATAATGCACGTCTCTCTTTCATTACCGGAAGTGCGAAGTTTGCAAACTTGAATGAATTAAAACGCAATACGCGGATGATGAAAAGAATAAAGAGTATTGACTTGGGGTTTTTCGGTTTTTTCGATAGGTCGGTGACTCCACGAGTGACCATGGTCCAGCCGCGTGCACAGCTCCCATTCGTCATCTCGGTAGAGACGCCTCTTCCGACGCCTTCTTCCTCGTTGCTCCTCGCTTCGTGTCGCTTCGCACGCATGTCTCGAAAACCTCGATCGTGGCTTCGAGGCGCCTAGTATTTTTTTGTACTCGCTCGCTCTCCGATAACATGGTAGACGATAACGTTCCGTGCTAATCCGAACCAATAAATGCTGGGACTTTGCTCTCGTGCGGCACACACTGTTCGTTACTATCGTACCCTTACGGCCAGTTCACGAAATTCTCTCCTCCGATTCTCCACGCGATCGTCTCGAAAATTTGAGAAAATCTCGAACGCTTGACGCACGAAAAAAAAAACCAAAACGAAGTACACAACATCGAGGAAAGATCACAGTGTTATCTCTCGGAGTAGAGCATGAATCAATACATTGTACATGTGTCGGGACAGTATATAATAAGGAACATTCTTTTCGTAGAGATATTCTATATTTGTACATCGCCTCTGTCGTAGACTTTTTTTGCTCTCACGATAAACGCGTGCCGCGTCGACTCGTTTTCGTAGTGCAGTGCCACAGAAAATTTGATTGTAGACGTAAGAGAATTTAATTGACGAGAGAGAAACAACGTCGAGTTCTCGATCGAATTATTTTCTCGATAAGAGGATATTTTACATAATTGTATATAAATACATATATACAAAAATGCTGGACCGAAACGTAGTGCTTGTGTTGCGCACGAGGCAAGAGAGAACGGAGAGGCGTTTGAGGCACAAGAAAGAGGCCAATCCGCCACCGATGGAACCACCCGCGCTTCTCTTGAACAATAATCACCTGTATCTCGATCTTAACATGAATTTCGGCGAAAATTGCAAACAGGAAGCGGTCAGAGTCGCGAGAAGGGTGAGTGCACGTTCGCTCATACGCATGTACTTACATCGCAAATTTCGGTCCGTACGTGAAATAAATTATTTTTACGTGCGCTATCGATTGCACCGGTTATGCGCGCGTCGTGTGTAAATGCGGTTTCTCACGAAAACGTTGCCCCCGAGACGGATACATTTTTCCTTTGCGCGAAGCAGGAAAGAACTGTATTGTAATTGTTGGGAGATACTTTCTCTGGTTATTCAGATAAAATGCCATGTTATCGCAGCAAGAAGATCTTGCCTCGATAGCAGGTCGTTACAATTAGATTAGATGTATAATTCGTCACTAACTACCGGAACGTCGATTTTACTCAGTCGATGTAACATGGTCGCGTTGCGTCACTTGGGAAATAGAAACTTCTTCCGTATTATATCTTTCATCCACATGTCACGAATACTACAACGAGAATTTTAAGTTTTAGAATTGTATTATATATATTTTAATTTTTCGTGGACAGACTGGTGGACTGGTTTGGGTGGGACTGGTCTCCAAAAATTTTCAAATCGATCTAGTAAAAATTAATTTTTTGTCTTAGAACTATATTTTATTTTATATTTTTTACACTTTTATATTTCATGATTTCTACATGTATGGACGATTCGTACAATCCTATGTTGCACACATTACTTCTCTCCAATTGAAAGATCGCCTTGCTGCCTGTATGCATTTTTGTATAACCGGAAGCGCGCGAAATATGGAGGATATTCTGAATACCTGCAGAGATTGTTGGCCACAACGCGCGTTGTTCGTATCTCCACAAATCTCTTCTTCTTTTCTTTGCACATTGTCATTCTATATGCCGGCGGATTTTACTGAATGCGACAACGCGTGTATCTCTTATGTAAACGCACTCTGTGGAAAAAAACTTTCATTGTGCGTGATGTAGGTACATATGTAGCGTAATGACTTATATATATATACAAAGTAGGATGATCATCGATCTAGGAATCACGCTCGATGATTTTCGTCTTGCAATTGTTCAGAGTCGTTATAACCGCACGTTGACTCATTTCACGCACATTAACCGCCGGACGATATCCTTAACGTTTTAATTGCAGACACAAAGAGATACGGATCGAAATGTTATTTGGTTTAATTGCGCGCCGAGAGATGAGAAATATAAATTACTCGACAAAAATATATTATTGTTTAAATGTGTTTTTATGTGTACAGTTTGATTAAATATCTATTAAAATACATCTAACAAATTAGTTAAGTCTGTTTATTTGATTCGCGTATCGAAATATTCATTCAATATTGTCATATACTCGAATAATTAATTTTAACGTTACAACATCAACATTATCAAATATACAATTATTATACAATAATTAGCTATTACAATACATTATTATGTGTAACAACATTACATTAAGTTTTACGTCATGCGGAGACAAATTCCAACGTATGACAATAAAAATGTGGTGCACAATGCGGACAACGCGTAATCGCGCACGACCAATTAAGATTACGGAGAAATAATTCTCTAATCTTCGCCGTATTAGAGCCGTATTACCGCATTATTATTTCCTTATCGGCGGCTGATCCATCGCAGTTGGTTAATTAATTATTAGAATAACAAGGACACGGCGGTTTTTAATTAGAGAATCAAATGCGCGCCTGCGAGACGCGCAAATTCCATCGCACAGTTTATAATCACCCGCACAATGGCCTCATTAGAATTTGAAATCATTAAGAAAGGAAAAAACGCGCGTCTAATCTGTCGATAAGAATCAAGAATCAAAGCGCTGTATTGTCTTGCGATTTTTGTGCGCGACACAGTCGAACGAATTTGTCATCGAGGGAAATTTTGTTGAAATATTCGACGAACAATATAAATTTATTTGTAGAAAATAAATCGATGATGAAACTTGCGAGCGCTATTTCGTAAAGCTTATGAGAATTTCAAATAATTTGCTTACATTCGCTCTTATCTTTGCATTATCGTGCAATGAATTTTACGTAATGTGTGTCGTGCGTACGCAGCGGTGTAGCACGTAGCTCGACACCTAAAACGAGTGAGAACTTGTGGTTAGCCACACGCTCACATAGACAGAATTCGTATAAATCTGCGCGGCAACGATATATTGTTATACAAATAAACGCGTGTATGTGCGTCCGCATACATTTAAAGGCAGATACAAAGGTACAAGCCTGATGGCTTGCGTGTACAGATACGCACATACACCACTTCGTTCGCTGAAAAGAAGGTGAGATAGAGAGCAGTGTATGCATATTGCTCATATGGTGGGGAATACTTGCATGCCCCACCCCCTTTAGCCCTCGTATTTTTATATCAACATTAGTGCGGCTCAAGACACCGTTGGACTTGCAGTTCCTTCGGTCATCTTATATAGTTCTAGCTTTCTTATTTGTGCTCTAAATCCAGTTTTGTTCATCTGTTCTAAATACGTACGATTCACATCGATCTAAACATTTTACCTATTTGTAGTTTACTTAGTGCGAAATCGTTTTTTTTTTTTACGTCACACTTGATAATTCAGTGCAACGGTCATCGGATTCTGTGAATCTCAAAAAGACAGTACAAGTGTTCATTGACTGTATAAAAACAGTCGTGATATATTTACATACGTATACATATGTAAAAATTGCAATTTCTCTCTTCGAGTTACTTAAGCAAAATTCTCTACATTTTCTCCTCTTCTTTGCCACCACGCGTCATTCTTTCTCTCTAGTTCTTTATTTTACAAGCTCATATTATCGTTCTGCACGAGAGAAGAGGGGAAGAGAGGCGAGTCGGATTATTACTTTGTCAATCGACCGCGGTGCGAGCTGTCCTAAGGTTTCTGCAAGCGGCTGCGAGAAGCCAAGCAGCGTTCTGGAAGCTAAGTGAGGAGACAAGAGAAACGGAAAACGTTCGTGCGTGCAAAACAAAATCAATCCTTCATCTCGTCGTCCCTTTCCTTTCGCCACCTTTCCGTCTTTCCCTTCGTCTTTCACGTCTCTTGCACCGCAACGCGAGTCTCTTTAACGCGTTCTCTTTTCGACGACCATTATGGATCGCAACGAGAACACGAACGAGGGCGGCAGCTCGCCCGACACGATAATCGCGCGCTCCTCGTCGGAAGAGGAGAAGCAGAAACCTTCCACGGCCAGCACTTCCGGCGAGTACGTAACCGTGGGCGACAGCAGCTCCAGTCTCGACACCCTGACCAGCGGCAGCGGCGGCGTCGCGATCCTCTCGTCCAGCGCGAACACGGACGACCGGAAGCGAGGTAAATTCGGCGCGTTCAAGAGCAGCTTCCGCGAGGGCAGCTTGTTCAAGATTAGGAAGAAAACGCGCGAGATCAGCGGCGAGGCGGACGCGGAACAGGATGACAAAACTCCGAAGAGACAGATAGAGGATGACACAGGTTAACCCCCCGAGAGCGTTACGTGAGATTGTACACAGAAACGAGAAATACGCGAATTGCATTTTTCGCGAATCGGTTTTTTTTTTTTTCAGGATCTATTTTTTTTTTTCGAACTCCGATCGTTTCTTTGACACATTTTTTAAAGCCAAAATTATCTTTCGGAAACAACGTCTCTAAAAGCTGAATTATTTTTCTTGACTTGCCCGTCCTCTTCTCTTCAGAGATATCTCGTCAGCAGTCGCTTGAACACGAGAAGGAGGCTAAGTCGAT
Organism: Pseudomyrmex cubaensis; assembly: GCA_014825685.1. Classification (NCBI taxonomy): domain Eukaryota; kingdom Metazoa; phylum Arthropoda; class Insecta; order Hymenoptera; family Formicidae; genus Pseudomyrmex; species Pseudomyrmex cubaensis. Next base: position 11,225 of record QVOA01020055.1, read on the forward strand.
TTCGGAGACTAAATCGTCCTCCGACGCGCCTTCGGCTTTGAAGAAGAAGAAAAAGAAGTCGCATTCATTGGTGCGCAAATTGAGCTTAAACAAATTCCGCCTGTCGTCGGAACAGCAACAACAGCAACAACAACAGCAACAACAACAACAACAGGAGGAAACACGTCACACACCGGAAGGTGGCGATAGCAGCCGCTCGCAGAGTCAATCCTCGCAAGAATCGCCCATTCATTCGTACAGTTCGAACCTTAGAACTGCCGTGAAGAAGGGGCAGGATAACGACGGCCTGGAGAGGGAAAAGGAAACTAAGGGGGAGCTTGCGAAAACGGAAAAGCTACTCGAGAAACCGGCAAAGACCGTTACCGTAGTGCAGCGCAAATCGCCGTCGTTGACCATCAAGAGCTTTACGACATCCGTCGAGCAGGGTGAGCGTTGGATGATACGGAACGCTGATAGAATTTGCAAACTTAAAAAAAAGACGGAAAAGATATGTCGCAACATTTGGTTTCGTCTTGCTTAGACGCTTAAGTTAACGCTGATCTACTTATTCTCAGATTTTTATTTTTTTTTTATTTTCTTTAATTCTTATTCTGGCCCTCATTGCTTTTGTAGATTCTGGCCCTCATTCTATTATCGTCGTTGCTCGGAGAATCTATCATCTTTTTTTCGTAGTCCACCCACTCGCCCAATAACCCACTCTGCTATTATATTATCGCAAAGCATTGTAGCGGCGTCGTAACATTTTTTCCCGCTAAATTGCTCGAGAAAAGCGATCGTGACGACGCGTGTATTCGAAATTTCTCGCAGACATTGAGCAGCAAGAAAAACCGGACAACGTATCGCGTACGGACGCGCCATGCAGCTCGACGTTGCCGTACGCGCTGTCGAAATGGCCGGAACGCAGCGAGACGATGAGGCTCGTGGATGATGTCGCGGCCAAGCGAGACAAATTGAAGACCAAGTCCAGCTCTGATTCCCTCGTGGGTTCGAGATCGTCGCCGGTTGAAGTTCGTCGCAAGTTGTCGTTGTTGGAGGAGAAGCGAGCGATCTTTCAGCGACGCTACTTCGACACCTCGTCAAGCGAAAAGCAAACGGACGACACGCTCGATACGGTGATTAACGTCGACGACAGGAGACAATTGAGCACCGCCGACAACGAGGACTCGGAACATTCGTCCGAACGGCCGGAAAAGGAGAAAAAGAAACGAGCGCGGCAGATCAGCGTGAGAAACTTCGACACGTTTTCCACCATCGAAGGCACCTTCGACGAGGAATCGACAAAGGTGTTGGGTTACCTGGGAGGAATCGACGAAGATCTCACAGAAAGCTACAATTACTCGAGATTTCACGCCGCCATGGCGCCTATCGTGGGAGATCAGGGTGACAAGGTGAGACTCATTGGAATGAAGACGTCGATCGAGTTGTCGTTCTCCGCTAACGCTACACGTTTTACGGCATTGAACAGCAATATCGAATTGCGAATCTCTCTCTCGACAAAAAAATAATATACTTGCTTGAATATCGTGCTGGAAACACGATAGTCCGCATTGACGTGTTCGCGATGTAATTTAGTCACCGCGGACTTCTGTGCGTCAGTATTAATTAAAATCGAAGAACCAAATTTCAACGTTTTATCTTGAGGTTTAATTTGATAATCTCTGAAAAATGAACAGCGAGATAATATTCTATGTCTCCATTCATAAGTCGACTTTCCTGGACCTGTTGAAATTCTTATTGGCGGGAGGAATGCATTTGGAGGTTTTTAATTCCATGACGCAGGTACATGCTATACCTGCGGTATGTTCCCGATACTGATACGCGCATTCGGTTTTTGCCTCTCCTTAGATCTCGTGTATATGTATCTTTGTGCGTCTAAAGTTACGCGTGGTTCCCTATCACATGCCGCGCCTATTGAGAGAAGAAAAACAAAAGTGCGTGCTAACGCGCAACTGATCGCGGATGATCAAACAAATTAATCGAAAACAAGTTTATTTCAAAGGTTCAAACGATTAAAATATCGCAGAAACACACTGAGAGATCTTCCCTCCGGTTAGGTTGTCGTTGATAATAACCCATTAAGATGCAAAAGACTTATTGTATTTATAGTTCGCTTGTGCGATCCCCCACATTTGCACTCGAGGATAACCCTCCGTTACACGTGAGTCACTCGTTCATTTCGCTAGCGCGAGCCGCACCAGCGAGATCGTTTGAGAAACGCGCAAATATATCGATTTAGTTGCTTGCTCGTCGATCGCTCGTCGAAATTAGATATGGACGTGGAATTGAACATCTGGCGAAATTTAGAGGCGCTCGATTTCGGAAAGTGGAAGGTACAACCGAAAGAGTGGAAGTGGCAGAGGGTTCGTGTATCTCGCAAGTGTTTTTGCATTTACATAGAAAAATCAACGAACAAATGCGTCTGTCTTGATAACAATCACCAAATTGTTTAATTAGCGACCAATAATTTATGTGTAATTTTTTATTTTTTGACGATTAATAAAATGTATTTATTAGAAATCTTTGTATCGAGTTAATTTTCTGTTATCTCATGAGATTGGAGAAGAACGGACGATGTGAGTGCGTCATTATATGAACGTAATTCTAAATATATCTGAGGAAAATCTTTTGGAGAACACAAAAAGATACTTATCAGGGTTTTTTCTTTCTTTATGTTTCAGTCGTCGAATAATGCATCGAGTCCCGCGGTAGAGAAACGGGAGCATTTGTACAAAATACTGGTGATCGGCGAGCTTGGAGCGGGAAAAACATCTATCATCAAGCGATACGTTCACCAATTCTTCTCGCAACATTATCGCGCGACGATTGGCGTCGACTTCGCGCTCAAAGTGCTGAACTGGGATCCACAAACTATCATCAGACTGCAGCTATGGGATATCGCAGGTCAGTCGTAATTTACATTTTTTTTTTCTGGATCCATAATAATAAAACGAACATAATGCTCGTGACATGACTGATTAATCATTTTAATATTCCACTTGCGTCACACCCTTTCCCCTGTTTACTCTCTGACGACACTGAAAAACATACTTCAGATATCTCAAGTGTCTCGGAAATTAAATTTAATATTCGTTTAAAATAACATCTCGTAGAACACTTTGTGTACGATATTAATATATCTAATATCTTCGCTGCACTCTTTAATCAATTTGCTCGCAACGATTTGTTTTATCACACAGGTCAAGAAAGATTTGGAAACATGACCAGAGTTTATTACAAGGAAGCCGTTGGTGCCTTCATAGTATTTGACGTAACGAGAAGTGCGACGTTGGACGCGGTAGTGAAATGGAAACAAGACCTCGATTCAAAGGTGCAGCTTCCCGACGGATCGCCGATACCGTGCGTCTTGCTGGCGAATAAATGCGACCAGCAGAAGGAAGGTCTTGTCAATTCGCCCGGCAAGATGGACGATTACTGCAAAGAAAAGAATTTTGCCGGCTGGTACGAAACCTCGGCGAAAGAGAATATCAACATCGAGGAAGCGGCCAAATTTCTCGTTAGCAAAGTGAGAGATATTTTATTTGCTATTTTTTTTTATTCAGCTTTATCTCTCTTTCTATCTCGCAAACAATTCAAAATTATGCAATTGCGCTTACGTCCGTTGCTTGTGCATGACGTTCGACGAATTAATTGTCGACGTCTGTTGCGTCAAAGATGAGGAGATGATCGACTTATGATATACATGATTAATTAATCGTATACATATATTATAATAAAATCTAATCAGCATTGTTGACATCTGCGTGTCAAATTTCTGATAGAAAGAGATTATCGTTTGTACGATAATCTCCGTATAGATATTGTCCTTTGGACGTTAATAATAAAAAAAAATAAATAATTTGTTTCAGATACTTCAGAACGATCAGCTTATAAGAGGCAACGGCGCTCAAGACCAAGCGGATACTGAACGATTCGTGTTGAATCAGTCACCAACGAGCTCCAAAAAATCCTGCGGCTGCTGACGAAGAGGCAATTTGTTCAAACTTAAGATTCAACTTACGGTCGCAGTTGTCCGTTCAACGCATTTTCATGGATGTCATGAATACAGTAATGCGTTACATCTTGCCGTTTTTCGCAATAAGGAAGCGTCTGTTTGTTCTCGAGTGCGAGAATGATGCTCGTTGATATTTCTTCGGAAATTATTTGAAACCTGCCTGTACGATTTGTTTGGTGTTTCTCTCCGAACAAACAACTTTTTAAGTAGCTTTGTAGATAGACAGTATAAAGAGCTATGATTTAAGGAGAGATATAATAGCCTTTTTAAATATTTCTATAAGCACACACAATGCTTGAGATGCATAATGAACATGACTTTGAAAGTTACCGCCATCATTACTTCTTAATAAAACTGATACACCATTGTGCAACGCGATATATAGATCATAACCGTGAAACGATCTTTTGTCGGTTTTGCCTTCCATTACCGTGATACAATGCATAGAAATATATTTATACATTTATATTGATCTAAATGAACACTAGAGTATGATGAAAGTCTCGACCTAAGTCGTGCGAAGGAGCTTTCTTTATTCCTCTTGAAGTATTTAAACCTTGTCTCGTACAAGACAAACAAACACCTGTTTCACTTTTGCATTTTATTGCACATATGGAAGTATTGAACTAACACGAGTAGATTTATATATGTTGTAGTAAAAGCGTGTAAAATAAAAATAGAAAATAAGAGAGCCCTTGATAGCGCTTCCGCAAATTAAAAATTAATGTATGAAATTAACGTATTAAGCTTTTATTGTAACATATAAAAACCTACTTACATTCTTCGCCCGAAATCAATGACTTACAAATAATAAAACGATCTTACAAATAAAGATCGTTTTTGTCATTAGCAATAAGAATGTTACCGTGTTGTAGTTTATATAAATCGTAAATATTTATGATTACTTGGATAATTCAACTGAATTGCGTCGCAATCCGATAAAATTACGTTAGGTAGTTAGTTTTTTATTCTAATTGTTTTCTTATTACACATCATGTTGGCAGTAACACTTTCTACACCCAGTTTCGTTAATCGTGCATGCATGTTTACTTCACCGATTAAATTATGTTGTCGACAACATTGTGCCTTTGTTCGCACAATCGCAGCTAATTACTCGAGATAGCTGATTGTAATTAAAGCGTCACGTTGCGTCCGGAATGATCGTTTTATATAATGCGTATTCAAACCCTGCGGCACGCGAGGCTTTTTGTTTTGTGCCAGATTGCATTATAATTCATTAATCGTGATTTGGAATTTAAAATATCGTCGTGATGCTCGCGTGCGAGCATCAATAAGAATCTAGCACGAATAAAAGAATCGTGCACTACGGGCTTTAAAACAGATTACATTGTTGGTATATTTAACAACGTTTGGATTGATACGTTCACGAAATAAAACTGTAGCAGCGGACAAAATGAAGAACGAGAATGAAATATTTCAAGAACGATATTATTTGCTTCGCGATGTCAGAACTTGTACGAACGTTCTTGATATAGGTTTACACACGCGGAGACATGCGTTTTAAGTAAGTATGTTGAGAGTACGTATACATTATTGTAAATATAACGTAGATTTTAACATTACAATGACCTTTCTCATTTTTCGAGCGATGTTTGGCATATATTTGCACTTTTATACATATAATGCGGATTTCTAAAGCGTATTGCTATAACACAGAGAACATTGTAGATATAATATATTGGATATATTGGATGTTATTTCGAATATATGTGCGTGAAGAGAGAGGAATTATGAACATAACCGATATTATCACTCTATTATTTAACGATAATAATAGCAATACAACGTTTGCCTACTTTTGACTCTTCTTTTGTATAGACGCAACGATATACATGTATGTAAGTACAAAAAATATATTTAAATGTATTTGTTTATACATCAGAATTAATGTGTATTAGTGTTCTCCTCATTGCTTATATTTTAGACATCTATCGCGTCTTATTAATATTATCAATCTTTTCTTCTACATATTTATATTCTGTGTTCTCAGAAAGTAGTACTTAATGACATGTTACCGTTACAGTTCGCGAGGCAGTAGTAAAATCTAATAATCCTGCCTTATAAATATGTCCTCGGTTTTGTAGATAACGGAGATAAGAAATATTAAAAAAAAAAAAAAAAACAAAAACAAAAATGATAGAGCGATAGCGAACATTTATATATCTGTCAAGTGCAACGCGAGATTTCAAACACACTTTCGCATTAAGTTAAGAAATTTCTCTTGCGAGAGAAACGAGAGATAAAGCGAAATGACGTCTGAACTTCTGCAACTTCGTTGGGAGAACTTGACCGTTACCGTGTCAATCGAAGACGATAAGTGTTCGGAAACATTGTCGTCTAGATTCTCACGTGGAAAATGTGTAAAACCGTTGGACATACTAAAAGGAGGTAATTTGTTTTGTAAATATTAAAGAAACTTTGTATAAACTTAATTACCGATGTCGATCGTTTTTTTTTTTTTTATGATTCTCTGAGGACAACAAATATTATTTCGTTAATAGTTTTTTTCTTTAGTATCCGGCTACGCGGAGCCTGGCAATATGTTCGCCATATTAGGACCGAGGTATCAAAAACAAGTACTGTGTAGTTCTTATTCCGCGAGATAAAAGAGTTTACATGGATAAATGTATATATTTGTTTTGCAGTGGTGCCGGCAAAACTATGTTTCTTGCCGCTTTGGCGAGAAGACTTGAATTAACTTCGGGCACAGTGAAAATAAATGGATATAATGTTTCTAAAAAAACGATGATGGAAGTATCAAGCTACATGCCGCAATTTGACGCTCTGCCTTCCGCGCTCACGCCGAAGGAATATATGTTGTTTACGGTATGAAGAGGAAAATATTTGTTGCATAAACGAGTGTTGATATAACTTGAATCATTTTGACTATCAAAGAGAGAAATACACGATTGAAATTTATTTTAATCATTTTTTGCCTCACATAAGTAATATTGCTTCTTAGTTTGTCTAATTAAATAAGATATTCGCAATTCTAAAGAAAATTTTTCAATAGAGATTAAAAGTTGGGATGTGAAGAGTGATGTTTCTTTAGTGCGCCCTGAAAATAGGAAATAGTTGTAGCGCGTCGCGAAGAAAATTCTTTGGAGAACAACTTTTGCGCGATCTTGGATTGCGCGAGTGCGGCGATACGGTGATTTCTAAGCTGTCCGGCGGTGAGAAGAAGCGTTTATCCTTGGCCGCGGAATTAGTGACAAAACCGAAAATACTCTTTCTAGACGAGCCGACCACAGGTGAGAATAAGATTTTTACGCTTATTCCGTCTATGATTTGCGTTGCAACATATTGAATTCAGGTTTGGACACTTTTGCCGCGACGTGCGTCGCGGAATCGTTGAAACTGATCGCTTCGAGAAACACCATAGTGTTTTGCACGATTCATCAGCCGGGCATGTCAATATACAGCATATTCAGTCACGTGTTATTGATGACCGATGGAAAATCGATATACTTCGGAACTCGGGAACACGCTACGGAGTTTTTCGAAAGGTAAAAATCACTTCTGCGAAGCGGTGAAGGGTTGCGACAATAATGATGAGATGTGTTTGCGTAGCCAGAATTATCGCTGCCCTGCGAACTACGACGAGTCCGAATATTACGTGAATATTCTGTCACGTCGAAACTCGACGCATCGCGATAGCGAACAACTGTGTCAAGCGTTCTCGCGATCGCTGCTGTCAAAAATTCCCGCGGTCGAGTGCGCTCCAGTGTTTCAAAGTGCCGCTTCTCAAAAGTACGCTTCAGTAAAATTTTTCAAAGAAGTTTTTAACATCATTTACTTTGATTGCTATCTCTCTATCGCAGGAAGTCAGGATGGTTCGTGCAATTTTATTGGCTGTCCTGGAGAATGTTTCTGCAAAATAAAAGAACGGCTTTCGACAACTGGATCGCATGGTTTTCTTGTTCTGTAATAATAGCCAAATTACGTAAACTACAAACTTAAAACCGCAAGTTGAGAGACGATATATTGAAACGGTTATTATAATCTTGCAGCTTTCTGTTATCTTTATTAGTATCTATTTTACCGGTACCGACACGTCGACGCAAGACGGAATACAAGGCGCTCGAGGCGCTTTGTACATGATGATCTCTGAAATTGTCTTCACGATCGTCTATTCCGTTCTTTACGAATTGCCTGGCGAACTTGTGCTTTATCTTCGCGAAAATACCGTATACGCACCTGGACCTTATTACCTCGCGGTAGTTCTCGGCTTGGTATGCGATTTGATAAATCACACAAAAAAAAACAGTTAACTAAAAACAGATCATGTAAAAACAATTTTCTGACAAAATTATTAAAAAAAACTGTCTTAGATACCCAAGACAACATTTAAAGCCCTTTTATTCACGATCGTGCTGTATTTCGTACTGCATTCGGAATTTCAACTGCTCGACGTTCTCTTATATTGTCTCTGTACGACAACAGCGGCGGTTTGCGGCACGGCGTACGGTCTAATAATGTCCAGCTGGATAGTCGACATTGAAATTCTTACCACTGTAATGATACCGCTCGATCTGCTGTTTCTTCTGATGGCGGGCATGTTTTTCAATCTTTGGTACACATCTCATTAGCCATCAATGCGTACATCTATGTTTTTATGATAAATATAATTAATATAATTATATATATCCGTTATGTTTTTTATGGTAAATTAACGTGATACTTTATATTATTTTTACAGGACCTTGCCGAACTATTTGATCTACTTGAAATATTTCTCGATATTTTACTACGCTAACGAAGCTATTTCGATACTATATTGGTCGGAAGTAAAGAACATAGGTAAAAAATGACGACGCGTTTGTATTACGAGCGATTTTCATCAATATTTCAATTTTGTTCTTTGTTTTTCAGATTGCCCAGTAAACTACAGTTTGCCCTGTTTGTTGAACGGAACAGAAGTTTTAACGGAATACGGATATAATGAGAGAAACTTCTGGTTGGATATCGCCGGATTATTGTTTCTAACAATTCTGATGAACATTTTCGGATATTTCGGTACAAAAAGAAGAAGGGCATTAAAGTCAATTATTTAGTCGGAGAGGAAGAAGTCGATAAATTTTTATTATAAAACGACTGTTGAAGTAAAATAAACAAATCTTAGTTATTCACTAATTGTTCTTAACGCAGTTTTATGTTAATACCGCATATGTATCATGCGACAAAAAAATTCGAACAATCATAATTTTAATCATTCGCGTCAGCAGATTTTGTTTTCGCTTGATCGGTTAAACTTTCATTTTCGAGCACCTAATTTCCACGTGTGCAACTAATCTATCTGTTACATAAACCAGCTGTAAAAAAAAAACAGTGTAAAAAAACAAGAAGAGAAAAACTATAAACAGTAATTACGGTCGCGGCTAAGAGCGGAACGTTTTTATTGGTTTTCCTCAACAAAAAGGCAGGAACGAGAAAAACGCTGTTGCTTCTTAAACGTGTCTGTGTCGCTAATAAAGAATAACTGATTCTGTGAAGAAGCAGCGAGGGAAGATAGTAAAATAGTTTAATTTAACTAATTACGCAGTGATTTTTTATTAGCTTCCTTCTCTACTCCCTTTGCTAATTTCTTTTTAAGTTTATGTATAACAACGTTGCACAGTAAAGATTAAGTTAATTGCTTCTTTTTTTTTTGTGGTTGATTGTTAGAGCCAGGAATGGAAAATAGCAAAGAAAAGGGACGCGCGCGGAGACATGCGTCCAGAAGAGTGGGGATCAGCCGCAATCGCAATAAAACGATGGAAATATTGGAATCGGCGCAATATGATTTCACGACGGGTCGCGAAATGAAACGAAACAATGTTTGCGTTGCGCGGAACCGTCGAATATTCCTCTCTCGTTCTCGTCTCATCCTCTCTCACCTCTCTGGCCGCGCTGCGAGTCGAGGATTTGTTAATATTGAGCGCGTTCTAGCTAGTACAGTGCCAAAATGGCCGGCGTTTAGTCGTCCCTTAGTTTGGGTTTAACTCGACCTTATTCTCCCACAATCTGGTAACATCAAATTATCTCTTTGCTCGCGTCCGGTCAGATCGTTTCACGTACACAAAGTTTGTCAACATATTTTCCGTTCAGAAAACGTAATATGATATACTATATAGATATATATTGTTTACAAAATTATATAATTAATAAATAAAAAGTACAACGTGTTGTTTCGTAAATAAGAAATTTTACAATTGTAAAAAATTAATTGAAATATCGCGAGCAAACTTTCTTAGATCGAATACTAATTTTTTGAACATTGTTTTCGCACTAGCGAACAGATTTACACAAAAATGACTGAAGCGCATAGATAACGCAAATCGGTTACAGAAATAATTTATGTGTACGTGTAGGTCACACCGGTCAGATATGTTCAAATTCGATTATCGAGTATCGACAAAAACCCCAAACGACGATTTTCGCGGCACTCGGTAGACAATTAGTGACGCGCCGGTATAGCAACTAAACAGCTGACTGTTCTAAAACCGCGCTTAAACAAGCAAACGAGGCCGCCGAAACAGCGGCGAATCGGAGTGCGCGTGTACGAGACGTACATTTGTAATTTTTCCGTAGATCGGCCGTGGATTAACTTCAAATTGGACGGAAGTCAGTGTTGGCGATCCGAAACCGCGCGCAAAGCTAATCGGGATAATAAAGGACACAATGTCGGAAGCGACTACGGTGCTGCTGAGGAAGAGGGAGAGGACGCAGAATTGGATCCCGGAGGAGAAGAGCGTCTTGTTCGCTCTCATCAAGCATCACATAAATGCGATCGAGAACAAGAAGATCGACGCCGCCGCGTCCGCGATGAAGTCCTTCGCCTGGCAGCAGATCTACTGCGCATTTCGCGGCCGATTCTCGACGGATCGGGATATCACTCGTATCAGGGAGCAATGGCGAAGAATGAAGGCGCAAGCCAGAATGGAGATGTACACGTTTGCCGAAAAGGTGTCCCATTCGGATTGTTTATTCGCCGCTCGGAGCGGCGTAAACACTTTGTTGTTAGTTTTTTTAAATTTCTTCGTGCTCTTTCTCTCTCTGTCTCTCTTTCTCTTTCTGCCTTTCGCGCAGGTGCGAACTCTGGGACCGGAAGCGGCCGCGAAATCCCGTCCTTCGAATCTATCGATCGAGGTGTGGAGATTGATGGAGAACATAAAACGAAACGACGGCGAGACCGATCGTTCGGATGACAGCAGTCAGGATAATGAAAATCCCGTGAATCGGACGACGATACACGCTATCCTGGATAAATTACTGACAGAAGCATTAGGTTTTTGTAAACAAAATTGTCTTTTCCTCAGTTTCATTATGTATCGTAGTTTTTTTTATTTTATCGTACTATTTTAAATAAGAACTATTTACTGTGATATATCTCTGACGGTTAATTGTTACTAAAAATTGCTGTAAAGTTTCCGGTCAATCAAATTATTATTTTAATTCAAAGAAAACGCCTTCTTTTTGTCTCTTCTTTTTTCTCGTAAAGTTTTATTTCTGTGGACGTTCGATAAATATTTTTAATTTCTGCCGTACTTATATTTTTAAAATCAAAAGTATAAAAACATTTTATTTAGCCACGGACCACGATATTAAAATCGAGGAGAATAATGACATGGAGGACGAGAACAGCAACAGTGAAACGTCGCAAAATCTATCCGATGACGTTTCGCCTAAAAAGCGTCCGAGGATCATGGAAAACAAGCCTGTGGATCTCGCGGAACAAAAAAGTGCTTGTCCGGACAGCGTGTCGACGTCTCATATTGACGATGGTATTCGATATTTTGCTTTTCTCAAATTCCTCTGGGAATCAAATACATTCTAGACGTGGAATCATTTTTTTTACAAACAGCCGAACACTGCGACCCGGCGACGGAGTTATCTTCCGCCTCCATGGCCTGTCCGACCTTTTCCAACAAAAACAAATGGCTTCAGAGGGAGATGTGGATATTCAAATCCACTCAACGCGAGCACGAGATCAAACTGAAGATGTTAAATATCGAGTTGGAACGCGCAAATTTGCAGAGACAAGCTGCCATCAACGAGCTAAAAACATCGGAAATTAAGAGACAGTTGATGGAAGATCAAGCTTCCGAATATTACAGGTAGAATTATATATAATAAATCTTATTCAATACATTTTCTATAAAGAAAACGATGTTGATTGTGACAATTATGTCAATCAATACCGTAGCCCGCAATTTGATCAGCCCTCCGGTTTAATTTAATCGATTGAGTAACTCGAGAGAATAGACCAATCGTATTAGCCAAATTAAGCCACGCTGATTAATTCTGATAAATTAATCAACTGATTAATTGATTAGTCAATCGGAAATTGATAAAACAATTCAGAATTTACCTCCAAAGAACAAACTTATCGACGTTTAAAATAGCGGAAGTCTGTAACATCCGCGGCGCCAGCGTCGCGACGCTCGTCGAGTTTCACGTTCTAAGAATTGCGACTCGTTTATGACGGACGACCGTCGTTCCGAGTTTGAGGTGTTCTTGATCGTTCTTGATGAGCTGCCAAGTCTACATTGTCTTCTGATATCTGATATATTTCGTGATCGGAACAATGCAACGAGCTGTTAAGAGCATCGTGTTTTCGCGAAACATCTCAGCGTTAAGGTACATCGCCGTACAACTTTAAATCAAAGAGAATAGACCATCAGAATTATTCAAAGTTCACGCTTCTTACCCGGCTTTTTCCTATGACAAATCGTAAACTTATTTTTATACGTGATAACATATCTTCTTTACTCTCTCTTTCTCTCTCTCTCTAAGATGACATCTTGTTTTCTTGCTGAAAATGCAAATAGCTGAAGTTTATCTTTTCTGTGTATTGCAGATTTGTGACATGACCTATGTAACTGCCATGTCAAAATTATGTAATGAATTACAATAGACTTAACCTCTGAATAATCTTCTGTGTGTCTTCAATATTTCTATTATTTTAGATGTCTTGTGTTTTCAGTCAGGTGAGAATGGCTGGAGAACGTGGTTCTGGTGCTGGCAAAGGAGGCGGTGGTGGCGGTACCATTCGCGAGGCTGGTGGATCCTTTGGAAAGATGGAAGCTGCCCACGAAGACCAATATTTTTATAATTTGGTAAGTTCGACTTTTCTCTGTCATCTGTTTCTTGGTGAGAATTTTGATTCGTTTTATCTAACCCTGGAATGTTGCTTCCAGCAAAAGGAACAATTGCAGAAAATGAGAGAAAGTCTTCACGACGAAATCTCATTCCACGAGGAACAGATTAAGCGTCATCAGGAAGCTATAAATCGTCACAAAAAACGGATTTCAGACATGGACGAGAAACAGTAAAGAACTTATACGCTATGACATTAGCCTATAATATTGATTTTCGTGTAAAACGATTGAAAATATTAGAGAGATATATTAGAGTATGTATCACGTAAATCTTTTTTTTTTTTTATGTATAAAATGATATATTAAATACAAATGCTCCTAATATCAATTAATCGGTAACTCACGCATGTTTCATTGTATATTATGTGGAAAGATTATTACTATTGGTGATACTATTATATATGGTATACATTTGTATGTGTCCGAAAGACAGTTACTTAAGAATAAAACATGATCTTCAATTGTTGCTAATAATCTTGTCTTGATTATCACGCTATTGTAAAGACATATCGTTTCAAGCCTGTCTATATGTAAAAACTGATGATATATAAATACTACTTGTACATACTTTAACACTTGAAAAGAAGAAAGCGACACTTTTCTGATAAGATCTTAAAGTTCCGCACAAAAATGAGTCAAATATTTTGTCTGTATATAATTAAAAAAGGTATTCTTTTGATAAATTATGTTACTTTACATTCGCTTTTATTTTCCTTTGTTTTTTATCTTTTGGCAAAAACACAAGTCATGCGGAGTTCTTATGCTAGTGTATATTTAACAAATATAGTTTCGACCACTTACATAATTTTATATTTACTGCTAGATGGCGATTAATGTACTGTTGCTTGTTTTAACCTACAATCGAACAAGTAGACCAACTTCTATATTTTTTTTTCCAGTATAAGAAAAAGAAACAAAAAAATTCTAATCAACAAGTCACTCGAAAAGCGATATGTAATTATAATTTTTGAAATACTGAAACTACTTTAAGTTTGACTGAAACTACTGTTAAGTTTTTAGTTAAACAAATGGACAAACTTGGTTGCAATATTAGACGTTCGATATCAAACTGTATAATTAAATTATTATTCCACGAGGATACAGATTAACGTGATCAAAAGATCATAAGCCATCAAAATAATTATTAAAATTGTATGTACAACAATTATTGGTCAAAATCTGTACATTCAATATTTGATGCAACTTTGTTTTATTTGTGTATAACCTTTATTGCAAAAATAACATACATAGTTTATTTGCTGGAAAATTAAATCAAAATTACAGTATAAATATTACCTGTATATTAGAGTGTTGATTTAACGATTGCAATGTTCCGACGTGTTTCCAGAGAAACACACGTGTCCAGGTATTTATTTCAAATCACATTTGATTTACAAATATATAGTATTTATTACATACACGTACATATATTTGGTTATGTGTGTTGTAATTACATACGCGATATGTCTTGTTCCAGATTTATTAGATATTTTAACAGACGAGCGAAACATGATTCGAAAAAAGATGAAGCGGCGTTCGGTGATGTGGCGTACGAAACGGAATATTATTATAAACAAGTAATAAATAACAATTTTTGATGTAAAGTAAAAAAACAAGAAGCAACTCTATAACGCGTATAACGCTTTGCAAATATTATTCAGGACAAGAAAATGCTAAAAGATATCAAAGAAAAAACTCAAGACGAAGTGAAACAGATGCAAAGAGAAATACAAATCATGCGAAATAAAATCGAGGAATATAATCGCGGCATAAGCGAGAATCTGAGATTCTTAAAAGGCCTAGAGAGAGACTTGTCTGTCAGCGATAAGAAGAACTAACATTTTAACTAATTGGAATTTCAGCATTCTCGTTAAATTATTTTCTGTGATTTTTCAAAAATTATTTGAAACAAACATTTTTCGTGTTTGCAAGTTGTTTTTCGCGATTCGCCGATTTCATCATTTTATTTAGTGACAAATTTGATTTCGAACTGTGAACACATTTATTTACAATTTCTCGCTAACCCGCGCTCACCCGCATGCAATTTCGATCTCGCGGAATATCCGCGCTGTGAAAAATGTTTAAAAACATTCTAAAAATTGTTTTTATTACGTTTTTCAATGGTTGAAATATTCAGAAATCTGTTTTTGGTTGTGTTACTCGCGTGCGCAAACGTTTTATGCATATCAAAATAAATTCGTAATTGCCGCCGAGTCAGATTCGCGCCGATTTTACTCGCCGTTGACAGATGGCGTCGTGGCGCTGGGGCGGCGAGGCAGCATGGCGGCCAGTCGAGTCTGGTTAGTCGACGCTAGCGGGCGATCGTCGCGCCGCCAGTGTCTCGCGGTTCATCGATCAGTGTGGTGTGTGTCGCGGAGTTGTTGTTCCGGGAGAATTTTTTTTAGTGGTTTGTTCCTACTTTCCCTCCGATGTTTCACGGTGTTCATCTCAGGATTCGTGCGGACAGAGCGGTCGTCGCGAACGGGGCTCACCGACATTACGGTAGAAAGATGCCACTAAGGATACACTGGATTCTGATTAGCATGGCCGTGGTGATCCTCGCGGGACTCAACGCCGCTACCGAGGTGAGTGTTGTACCACGATCAGTCGGGGGAGAAAGAGAAAGATTTCCGCCTTTTGACCTTTCGACTGCGTCGGCTCGCGAATTCAAATTTCGAAACGTCTTCGCTTTGAATAACAAAAACAATCGTGCGAAAAAAAACAATCAACTTGGAACGTACATAAACGCGGCGCGCTGCCTTTCTCTCTAACACAAAGTATCACGCCGATTACAAGGCATCTCGTCCGACCAGTGGTGTTCAAATCGGAGTAGGTACCGAGCAAAGAACGTACGCGAGTTACGGATTTCACGAAATTTCGATCGAAATCGCGTCGGTCGATCGGTCAAATCGACCGTGAGGTACGAGTGATCGGATTCCTCGAGATCTGCGTTGTCGACTTAAACCAGGTTTTAACCCGCTTTCGCGTCGAGATCGCTTTTCAGTCGTTTTACAGTCTCGCGTTCTCCTTTTGGACGCAATTTAATTTCCGACTCCGGAACACGTTTCGGAGCGAATGCGGAAAGAATTTGTAAAGTTGTCACACGGGGAACAATCGTCGCGTTTGCACTCGCGCCGTCGCGACATCGAATCGGATAATCGTACAAAGCGATTCTCACCGCCTTGTGTTCGAAGAGAGTTTATAAGTTTCATAGTGGGAATCCGCTACACCAGAATGTCAATAAACACGCCGGAATAGAAAAACACGCGCTACCCTCTTTTTTTTTCTCTTTCTTTCTCTTTCTTTCCCTGATTTTTATTTATTTAACAATAAGTAGACGCCAAGTTACGCTAAAGATCGAGTTCGTTCTCGAACAACAACGTAACGATGCGTCGTTAATTTTGTTAGAACTTTAAAAAAAAAAAATCAAAACAAGTTTCGAAACGTTCAATCTTCTTCTTGATCGGAAAACAAAGGCGGATATTCAAAATTAATGTTTGAACGCACGAGTTTTCCCGAGCTTTTAGCTGCGACAGACGTTTGTATATATTTATCCTTCCACCCCGTGCGTCTGTGTTTTTGTTGTTAGTTTGCACTTGTTAGCGTTACGTCCGCAGAAATGTTATTGTAAAACCACGGACGCTTTTTGCGTTACGCAAAAAATAATGCCCGGTCTAATAACAGTGACAGTGTGTAGCGGTGACAGCAAATATGCTCGCAAAATATCGTGCGCATTTTTGTTGGCCTTTGATACACGTTTCGACTAATGACCGAGATTACAAATTTGCAGAAGCGCGTCAAGTATTAATTGAAAATACTCGAATGTTTTAATTGTCGCGTATATGACCGTAGTTCTATAAAAAAAAAAAAAATACGTTAGAATCACGTACTACATTTTCGCGAGAGAGTAAACGGTCGTCTATGGAGCACATCGCTTTTTGGATCGAAAAACAGCCTTGGGGTTATCTCGGGACAAACGTATTTTGTTAAACTTTACAGCTGTAACACACGCGCGCACGCATTCGCAGTTTGCGCAGCGATACGTATTCATGTTATGTCGATACTTGACATACGATTTACCGTGCTTGCCTCGTACTATCTCGAATCACTTATCAGAACCAGATTTGCGGTGTAATAAAATAATCGAACCTGTTTAACAAAAAATTACGATACCGCGGTTAATAATTTTCTCGATAAGAGGAAAATATTAACTTCTCTCTCGAGCACTTTCCCATCTTTGATTAGTAAAACAACCTTGGTGCGATTTACAAAACGATTTGCGAAACAGTTTGAGAAGTCAAAAGAAGTTTAAAAAAAAATTCGACGTCGCGAGTTTCGCTCTTCGATAACTTTTGTTTTACTTTTCTCAAACGCTTCTTTCTGCAAAAGAAACCAAAAATATCTCGCGAAAATACGCGCACATGAAATTCGGCGGCGCGGAGGAAATAAATTTCGGCGAAAAGGTGGCGTTTTGCCGAGCCGACGGACATAAATCCCGTACACGCGCGCTTACACGTAGTTACATTTTACAATTGCGCGACCTTTAATGCAGACAACGTTGACGGGGACGAGAGGAGAGGAGCGCGTACCCCGAAAGCCGGCTGGTTTTAGTGGCCGATGAAATATCGCCGGTAATAATCTCGCTGTCTTCGCGCGGAAAATGCATTTCCCGTACGCGCGGGTCGCCGCTTTAACCGTAAGAGGAGCTTATAAATATTCCCGTATCGCTACCGCATTCTTTACCTGTTCCTATCTCTTACACGCGTTCGTATCTGACGCGCGTTAGATAAAAAAAAAAAAAAAACTTGTTTTCTCTTGTCGATTGAAATTTTTTCTTCGTGGAAGAAAATCTTTTTTACCTACTACGTGATGTGTGCGATCACGTAGCTCGATTTGATCGAAAACCGAGAGAGAATATATACGTGTGTTACATCTCGAATATTTTCCGCACCGTAATTGAGATGATGAACTTCAGTACACTGTGTTTTAAGAAAATTGCGCTACAGATGTTTTCTTTTCACGAACTCCGCTACGCGTCTGTGTGTGTGTGTGTTCTCAGAGTTCTTCTTTGTAAATTGAAAATGCGCGATGCTCTCTCCCAGATTGGCTTTCTCTCTTGGATTTCCAAACAAAGAAACGTCAATAGATGATTCGCTCGATTCTAAGAACTTTTGCTCCTTCGGTCTCGGAGAACAGATACTTACTATCGAATAGCAAGTGCTGTTCAATAAATAAAACTAACTCACAGATCGATGATGTACCGTAAAAAACAATGCGTGAGATCACGGCTGAACTTTTAAAGCATACACTTTGATTTCGCAGAATGTGTGTGTGTGTGTGCGCGCGCGCGCTACATCATTCGCGAAAAACCGGAAATATCGCGCGAGTGTGGAGCCTACACACGTTGACCTTGGTTGGAAAAACACGTCGAGATTACGATCGTTTTACTCGGCGAAAGAGACACCGATACACGATGACGAGCGATGGACATTAATGGCCTTTTACGGCGACGCCTGACCCGTTCGTCGTGTCCGTGGCTTGGTCCAACGTTGCTGGTCGGGACTACATGCATTCGCGCCTATGTACGTGTGTGCGAATACACGCGAAGAGAACGAGGGCATGTCTTTCGACACGATACCAACACGATACCCGCGGTATATCGGCAGGACACGTTGGTGTAAGCGTCTCGCACAGCTTTTCCTCGACGTTGTGTAGTCGATAATTGATAGACAGGAGGGAAAACGATGTCGCTCGTCGTGTAGTCCCGACTTAAACGAAGACTCTCGTCTCGCAGCAGCGAAGAAATTACGTGCAATTAATATCGTTACAAGATGCGACACAATAATTTCCGGAAATTGCGGGTAACAAGGCGTCAAGTTGATTTTCGGAGAATCGATGACGCGTTCACACGGTGCACACGCCTCATTAATTAATTATTCAGTCGCGGGTAGTTTAAGGACTCGCGCTTGTGCGCGCGCGATTGTAACGTTGTTGCATGGAGAACTTCTCTTTGCTAACTGGAAATGCCTATTCATTTCGCTCGGTAACTTTACGGTCAAACTTACTTCTGTTTGTCGAAGCGAGTAAATCGAGACGGATTCTATTTATCTTGGCAAACCGCATTGTTCTCGATTCCGGTTACCTATAAATTTTACGCAATTACGTTGATGCAATTGGAGAGATGATACTGTTGGGTGTGCGCGCAATGAAAATAAGGAAAGAATAATATTATTTTGTTAATATTATGCTCGTCTTTGTATATATATATATACACTATATATAAAATTATATCAAAACTCCTCGGAAACGTGTACGATTTCATTTCTTAAGTGTTTAGATGAGTTTTGATTTTCCCGAGTCACGTATTGGCGTTTCGTCAAGTTCTCGGAGAGCGGCTAATTAATACTTGAGCGCTAAGTCCTCCGCGTGTATTCCCCCGAGTATTCCGCGCGCAGTTTGTGGGACAACTCGTCGTTTAAGAACGATGGAAGGTACTTCCTTATTTGGCTCGTTCGAGTACGTGAGGAGAGTCTTAACTCGCGCAACTCCTCAACGGAACGTAACTGCGAAACGGGCAGAACCCCGTGAATCCCCGTGAGCGAAGAAGAAATCGATCGTCTTTGCGTGGATACGTAACCCATCGACGTGATTATTCCCAAGGATGTGCTTTTATCGCGTTGTAAAAGCGGCATTTTAAGAAGTAAAAAAAAAAAAAGAAAAAAACTGGAACACACGCGTTTGACGAGAAACAGATTTCTAACAACAACTCGTTGTGCCGCAAAGCTTAGCGGTAATTAAATCTTGTCCGATTAAAAGCAAGATTAGAATTTTTTCAATGGAACATGTGCTCTTGCATGATTTTCGAAGCTCTTGCACGACACACGTCGCAGGTAGTTATTAAAATGATTTTTGCTGCGCTTAACAATACGTTAGAAAACATTGCAAGTGGGTCGACTTATATCTCAAATAATCGCAGAGTTCGCTGCGGCACGCGACCATTGGGAAAAGCTATAGCTTCGGAAAGAGAATATATCGAGGTCAGACGGCAATTTTCGTATAAGATTCAAGTATTTTATGAGCGCCGCCCATTAAACGCCCACGAGCGCGAGGTTCTCTTGAAATCGTGCGTCTTTGCATTCGGTCTATATATTTCCCGGAAGTTCCCCGCAAATCCGCTTCTAACAAGCGCAATAATAATGGGTTTGGGTTAATGGTTTTCTCTTTTATGGCTTTTCCGCGCAATGAAGACGTGAGAAAAAAAAATGAAACAGACACACATTTTTCACAAAACAGTATAATATGATTTAGGGAATTATTCGCATTGTATTTTTTTTTTTTTTTTAATTACGTTCCATACAATCGCGCGCAATTTGCAATCACGTTGGTTTAGAAGAAGAAGAAGAAAAAACACACAAATTGATCGATTTGCAATAACAGGCGAACCTTTGAAATTCCACAGGTATATTTCTAAAAAAAATGAACGTATCTCTGGACTCGATCCACTTTTTCTCTGAATCTCTCGCGTGTAGTCCGCGTTTCAACAACAGATCGCTCTTGTTCGATATTCCCCATTATATTCCGGTTGTCGAGAAACATTTACGCCATTTACGTGTTATATTATATATCGGCGTGTTGTGCGAGAGACGTCGCTACACATGAATAAATGAAGATAATAAAAAAAAAAAAAAAAAAGTAAATAGACGACAAAGCGTAGCTTTTCAATAACGGGACATTGAGCAAGGGGAATCTCGATGCATCGTAGAGGCTAAATCTTCCAAGATTCTTTTCACGTTTTCGTGATTATACTCGGTCGCGTGGTTCGTTCGTCTCGCTTCGGATCTCTCTCTCTTCTTTTCTTTTCTTTTTTTTTTTTTTTGAGATAAAATTCATCGGTAATAATATTGCGTCGCGATCGAAATAATTTTCTACAAAAGTATTTTGATCGTAATTGCACTCTCCCCATTGTTCCCGCGAACGTTGTCGCGTTTTCACTTGCTACCTGCTATCGTCGAAATCGCCGATGAAGGCAAACCACATCAAAGGCTGTTTAGAGAAAGAGAGAAGGCGTTAGCGGATACTTACTTAGAAATTAATGTAATCAAAGTGAGACACACATCTACTATATTATATGCACGCATGAAGATGCGTGATGACGAGCGACGTAATTGCAGCAGCAATGAAAATTTATCATTGAAACAAGCACATAATGCGAAAATTAAATTACATACTCATAAACAAATTAATGACATGACAATTAGCAATTACGAAGTTAATTATAAACATCCACCTCGTACTTTTCCCTCGTTTTGTCGCTACGAGTTATTAAATAACAACGATTACAACTTTGCATATTCAATGTGCAGAGAAAGAGAGAGAGAGACACGCGTATCTACACGTATTTTAATGGAGATTTGTGCCGAGATCAACCGCAAATAAATATATTCGGCTGATTCAAAATATAAAAGTTCTCTCTCCGCGTCTAAATTGTAGACCACGTTGTTTTTGTATTGTTATCGATTGCATTACGCGTGACTACATGTCGATTTTTGATTTAACTGACATTGGAGAGATCCAAGGGATAAAATTTTATAATTGAACCATTGTCATCCCCCGCGGACGAGCGACATTGATGGAAAATATTTTGACGACTATATGTACCGTTAGAGGAAAACGTATTCTGGTTTTATTTGATTAGAACGTATCTGACTTATTATCGTTAAAAAATCTCTTTTGACCTCTTACGCGTATTTTTCTCAACTCTGTCTCATCGGTTTATATTATCATTTTAATATTTATATTTTTTAACTGAAAAGAAGATTCAAGGAAGAAACGTTTCAATTTTAAAAACTATTTTGTTATATATATATGTATAACAATTGCTTATGTAACAAAAGATCATACATAATAGTTCATTGTAGTCCGAGGACTTCATTTTCT
The DNA here is from genome assembly GCA_014825685.1 of Pseudomyrmex cubaensis. Taxonomy (NCBI): domain Eukaryota; kingdom Metazoa; phylum Arthropoda; class Insecta; order Hymenoptera; family Formicidae; genus Pseudomyrmex; species Pseudomyrmex cubaensis. The sequence goes on from QVOA01020055.1 coordinate 33,335, forward strand.
TCGGGAGTCTCAGCCCGTTTTATACTTTAATCTGCGGTTTCTGAAAGCTCTCGCTATCTCTCTTTCTCTCTCTCTCTATACGAAGTCGGACTTTCGAGAATCTCGTTCCGTTCTTATACATATACTCGAGCGAATAGCTATATTTTGCACCGCTCGGATTTGTATAGTTCAAAAGTCACCGGTGGCAACCCTTCCACGGGATCTCTCGGCTCCCTTACGCCTTAGAAAAGGTGGCGAGCGCGCGAGAACGTCTCGTGGAAATTGGCTCGTTACTCTTCAGTTTTCGCAGGCTTTCGAGCTTCTCGGGAACCGAAAAAACTTTCATCCATCTTGCTCAGACTGTTCCACCGGGCGACAAGCTTCCTTCTGTACGCCGTTTCCGCTTCGTCTTCTTTTTTTGGAGTTTTCGAGCTCTCCACAATGCGCGCGCGTTCCTACTTTTCAAGCTCGCAATTCTTTTTCGTGACGCGATACCGCGATGCACTTTTCTCTCTCATACGGTCTGCATAGAAAAATTTACACCGCGAGCGAGTGAATTTAGATCGAATTTCATCGCGGAACAGACATCTGGATAATGCTTGTAATCAATTGGAGATTTGTTTTTTTTTTTTTTTTTTTTTTTTCACGCGTAATTCCGCGGCGCTAGTTACCGCGATGACGGGATAAAACAATCGGCGCTTTGATTCTAAATAATTTGCCCGAAACTAATGCGACGCCCGGTCAGACGCGCTTGATGCATATTTATGCGACCAGAGAGATCCGACGGGCGGTTGCGTTTTGCATATCCCGTCCCGCATCATCGCGTTCCTTTATCCGTTTATTGAATCCTGCGTGCGTCAAGGGACGGTTTTAAAAGCGCGCTTTTGAGCGATGTCGAGAAGCGAAATTACGAAACGATGTCAAGATGAACTGAAAGACATCGCTCTACTTTTTTTTTTTCACTTCTTCCTCTCTCTCTCTCTCTCTTTCTCACTTATTGCAATATTCTTCGTGCTGCTCTTTTGACAGCAAAAAAGTAGATGTGTGTGTGTGTGTCAGTTGAAAAATATCTAATAATTTATAACACATTGTTTTTTTAAACTGAGCTTGTACGCAATTACGGAAATCACCTTTGTTTTAATTAGATTAGCGAATTTCTTTGTCGTCTTCGTTTTCCACTTTGCCATTTTTTAAATCCGACTAAGAATTCACTCGGAATCGATATCCTAGTATATCGATATTATTTTTATGAATGACAGGATGTTTCGGCGATTTTTCCGTCTCGCTGTTTCTTTTTCTCTTTCTCGTGCACGTATCTTATCGATTGTTGCCAGCTCAGGAATATTTTTAGAACTACATAGAGAGAGTCTTACTTTTCTTTTTTCTAGAACTATATAGAGTTTATATACTAGAGCTCTAATGCAGAAAATACCTCGTTATTCTTTAGCGACTCGATACGTCTTCGATACCGGACTTCTTATGTCAGCAATAAGTCGCGAGGCGATTCCCCTCGATGCAGCTTCTTTCTCTCTTTCGCTTTTCTTTTACCTTCCTTTGTTTTTTTTTTTTTCTCTATTCAGCGATAGCCTGTCGCGACCGACGATTACCGACTCGTATCTCTCCTTATGAAATCAAACCCGCCTACGACCTTCCACTTCTAGATAAGGAACCTGCCCGGTGCATGAGAATTCTTTGGGTTTTCTCGAGCGTAACAGAAACGACGGAAGTGATTTTCGATGGCGCAATACCGACGTAGAGATACATTTTTGGTATCACTTAATTCCGCCGTGAGTATGTAATAAAATATACATTACAAACTTTTTTTCACTTGGCAAATAGACAATTTTGCTCACACACTTGATTTTCTTCCTCGCGCGTGACGCTTTCAAAAGTTTGTCACAAATAATATCAACGGGGCATGTACTCAGCCTCCTCGCATTTTCTTCGAAAAGTTCTTTCTTTCAAAAGACAACTGCTAGATGCAGAAATATGCTCAAAGCTTGTGACCGCGCCGCGGACACACAAACAACTTTTGCGAGTTTTCGCCAATTTTATTTATTGTTTCCGCGCGCGAAATTAATTCAAATAAGAATCGCAAACTGAAATGCCGAAGTGCTCTTTCGCTCCAACTTTGCTATTGTAATGTAATTGCGAAATGTTGCCGGACATTACGGGCATTACCTAACGTCGCTGTAAACTTTTCTTTCCTCGAAGCGAAGATGTGCTGAGCTTTTCTCCTTTGTGTTCGCAACCGGAGCAATCGTCTCTAGGAAAGATAGTTAACAAATTACTTTTAATCTCGGCCGTTACGGTGCGAGATTTTTTCAACTTTAAGTTGTCATCAAATTGATTTTTCGCGAATTTATACGTCGTACTTAAAAAAAACAAAAAAAAAAAAACAGAAGTGGAGACTGAGTAGCGCGCTACATCTTCCCGATCGCGAGAAAATGTTTGACAGTTTCGAGCAAACGAGGCTAATCCCCGCCTTTCTCTCGGGCGCGCGCTCGCTCTTGTGCAGCGAGAGTTTGAAACGTCCGATAAGGGCGTCTCGTCTCGAGAGAACATCCATGTTTGGGTCCAGCCCTACCCACCTCCATAGCCCACCAACACCAGCGCACCCACTCGCGCCCACGCGTGGAAAGTCTCCGTCGTCGTGGCGTGTCTGTTGCGTAAATACATTGCGTGCGTCGCGACAGGCAGCTCTCGCGCGCTCTCATACACACGTATACGAAATAACGCGTTAGTGCGTGAACCTGGAAAGGGAACGAAGTCGGGAACAGGACGCGCGCGCGGGCACGGCCGGCGTCGATATGTACGTGCTCCTAACGGTATTATAAAGGTTGTTTGAAAGCTACGACCCAGCGCGGTAATTAACTCTACCGTGTATATATATATATATATATGTATGTAACAAACCAGTGCAATGCCAATTGCATGCACAGTTAATTAATTAATTGCACATTAAAATAGAGGCAAATTGAGTTGGTGCGTAAGATTGTTTGAAAGTTTAAATTTTATTATCGCCTCTTTTGCTCGACGTTACAAGCCGCTATAAGCCGCGCTAAATCGATGTTGCTAATAATAATTTATGCGACCTCGCTGTGATGCGAATTCATTAAAGTTGATGTAACGCAAGAGGTGACTAACTGCGATGACTCGTTCCTTAACCGAATGAGTGAATTCTGATCATCATCGTCGTCGTCGTCGCGCGCGCAGCTTATTCTTGTGGTTTTTTTACGCGGTGATTTCAGAGACACGTTTGTAGCGTGTAAAAAAACGCATTGCGTCTTGAACAATTCATCATCCATAAATATGAGATAAAATTGTGTTTTTATTATGTTTTGAAGGTTGAGAGATTATAGCGGAACATTTGGATTGTGTCGGGTGGTGGATGTTCGTTTGCTTTTTGCAGCGGTCACGTCTCGTTAAATTGGCGACGCGAAAAAATTACGCGCATTAATTAAATTATATTTATCTGGACAATAATAAAAACGCGAAGAGAGACCATAGTTTGTACACACGCGAAACCATTTTTTACACAACAACTAAAATTATTGCGATTTAAGGAAAATTTTAATTTAGAAGTCGCGTACACGCCCTTTCTTTCTCTCACGCAGTTAAAAACTATGCTGTTTTTTTTCTTTAATGGCAGTGCCGCGGAGATGCCAGCCCTCTCGGAGCGATTTTAAGCGCGCACAATATGTTTTGACGAAAGATTAACGAGACTGTCTCTCGCACATTCCTGCTGCACATAGGGATGGCTCGTTACATGAAATTCTCTATCTCTCTCTCTCTCCGGCTTTCCACTCCCGCCATTTCTCTCTTCGTTCCACGTTTTCCCACTGTCCTTCGCGCTCTTTCCTCTCCCATTTCTCTCTCTTTAACTTTTACCCGCGTCTCCTCCATATTCCATTCTCGGAGTTTCCGTTTGTGTGCAACCTTTCCCCTTTGTCACGTACACACCCACGGATATAATTAATTTCAGTGTATCTGGAGCACGGGACGGGGTTAGGGAGGGAGTAGGAAGGGCGCGTAGGTGAGTTAGGATATGTATTGTTCCTTGACTCTTTTATCCTTTATGTCCTTTGACAGGATCCTCGAATCAACGGCTCTGGACTGTAAAGAGAAACGAATGTTGTACGAGTACCATATCACAGTCGCGGCGCGGCGACTCTCTCTCTCTCTCTCTCCCCCCCCCCTCTCTTTTTCCTTCCTTTCTCACTTTGCTTACCATGCAAAATTGCATTTTATTGCGTTCTTTCGGTTGTTTCTTGCGTCGCTTTCTCGCGCGAATGTCGCGAAGTTGGGAGTTACGGTGCGGACGTTCGCGCGCAAGCGAAACTCTTGATACAGTCGCCGGGAACTGTCGTATAACGTCGCGTTTGCCAACGCGAGCTTACGGTCGTCGTATTTCTCTTGATTCGTCGCCTAATGCATCCGTTGGCTTCCAGCTTTGCCTCGCTGCGCTTTGTCAGGCCTCTGTATCACAAAAAAAAAAAAAAAAGAAGATACAAAAATGACACAAAGCGCAACAAAATGCTTTGAAATACGAACGAATGGAACCGTTTTATGCAGCGGGGAAAACGGCAGACATTGAACAGACTTCATGAATTATGCCGTTATGCGATGTAGTTATCTGCCGTCTCGTAATATCGCGCTTATTTTATTCCGCGATCCGTCAGTCTGAGTGCTTTTCGCGATACTTGAACGATCCCTCTCTTTCTCTCTCTCTCTCTCTCTCTCCCGTGCCTTCTCTCCTGCACTTTCGCCACTTCGCTGCACATGTATATTTTACTATTACTCGGAGACAAATTTCCTAGACGCGCGGCGCCGCGACATTAAACTAAGTACTTATGTATAAATTTTCAAAATCCACCTCGAGAGATCCTCTTTCTCTCTCTCTCTCTCTCTCTCTCTCTCTCTCTCTCGGAAAGAAAACCGCTGGAATACTCGCTCGCGCACGAACTCGTGCAAGGATCTTGTACCTACGAGATGATCTTAGATACCGGAATCTTGTATAAAAGCTTACGCTCGCGCGCGGGAACTTAGAAGAAACGGGGAAGGGCAGAGAATAGCGCGAGGATTCTTGTTCGTGCTCGAATTTGCGAGGATATTAATGCCGAGGCCTCCGCGCGTACACGCAAAGCCTCATCTAAGTGAAGTTCAGAGCAGTCGATTTGTTCGCCGTTGAGTTTCGATAGAAACCGCCTCCGTCTCTCTCGGTTCCGACTCTCTTTCGCGTTGAATTTAACGACTTAAATACAGTCCGCCCCGTAACAGACTAGTAATTCAGCACTGACTTCGTCTGGCACAACGGTCTCGTTCAGAGACGCACGGTTGACCTTCGCAAAGCTGAGAAGCTGGTATTCTTTATTTTAGAAAGTAACGCTATAGTATCAATGACGCGTTTTGCATTTACGTATTGTTTTCGGAAAAAATAATGAAATAAAGAATAGTTCCTGTTGCAAATGATATTTGGTTTTTCTCATGTTTAAAATTACCTCATGATACTGCTCTCCTCAGCTAAAATACTCTATCTAGCATATTGGAAGAATCGAAAAAACTGATGTTTTATTCTTTTGCTTGTGCCATCAGTAGTTAGGGCAAATAAATTGGACACTTTTTAGTCGTCTATAAAGGACTTTCTAGCTTCATTTTTGGAAGATAGAACATGTGTGGAACTTCCAATAATAATATTTCCAATGTAAAAATGCGAGATAGAACATTTTAACTAGGGCAGAATAGCAACTTTCACTAAATTAGAAAACATATTTTTATTATATGTGTTACAGTATTTTACTTGGGGATAGGAGTTTTATTTAGGGGAATTTTTGAAAAATATTTGCAAATAAATTAATTTCCTTATCTTCAATTCAAAAATTTATTCATAACGCTACTCGATGTAGCGACGTAACGAGATAAAATCGGTCGAGTGCCGGATGCTGCAAATGAAATATTCTCGCGCGAATACGAAAAACTCGAGCAAATGCAGATCGGTTATATTTTGTTTGCGCATTTCCACGAGGAGACTTAGAATTTGCTATTGATATATTTGCATAATCCAATGTGTATCTTATTGAGGCGCCAATGGCGCGGAAAAGCTTCCTTCATTTTCCAGCGACAAAATTTGCAATTACGTTTCGCATCGGATAATACGATTTTTATAACAGGCGCCGATTTTCATCCACACGCCGACGATTGCCGACAAATCGGATTATCGCGCGCGCAAAATTCGCAGAAAGAAATCGCGCATTCGTTTGACTGATTTAAAGAGAGTTTAATTCACGAGCAATAGCCGAAATTACAAAAGGACAACAATTAAGATACACTACGCGCACTAACGATCTCGTAACTCCGTCGGCAAACAAGACGGAGAAACTCCCGAGCGTATCGTTTTCGAAAAGTTGTGCGAAAAGTTTGTCCAACGTTTTCCTCGTTAAACTACAAAACACTAAGGTTTCAGTGAGACTTCAGGGAAACTTTGCGCGAATCCGTACTCGCTATTCCGTTTCTTTGTTCCTCGCGAGAAGAACTGATGGATAATTAGACGAGACGAAGAGAGAAACGAACGAAGAGAGCAATCGGAACAGCGAGACTCGATCGTAACACACAGTCAATTTCGCATTTGTATATATTTTCCCTTCAAGAAGACGCGCGGGTACAAACGACGAAGAAAAAAAAATCACGAAAGCGCTTGGAATCTCACGCGGAATATCGCCGCGCGCGCAACAATTGTGAATCAGAATGATCGAAAAAATTGGAAACGGAGTAGCGAACGGAGATGGATTTAAAAAACGTGCAATCGCGCGAAAGTCTCGAAAAAGATTGCGCGAAAAAACGCACGATGGGTACCTACAATCGGAGATTTTCAACGGGTATTTGCGAGAGTATCACATTTCGCTTCTCCAGCCGTGCGTTTTCTTTCTCGCGATTTTGATTTCGGTCTCGTTGATTTTTGCGATAATTATCAGAGGAATAGGGAAACGGCGCGTAGGGAGCGATCAGAGGCGGACGCGCAAAATGAATTCGTGCGCGCCGGTAAGGGCGCGCGCCGCCGCCGCCGAAGAGATATTGATAGAGCCGGTGCAGTTATTGGGAAAACGTGCCTCTCAATATTGCAGTCTATAATTGAACGCCATTGCCACGTCAACGGAAATAGAATAGAAATTGCTATGGAAATGGTTGCGCCGAACGCTCGCACGAGCGCGCGTCGCCGTCGCGCGGCGCCGCCGGCTCGTCCTTCTTCGATTCGATTAAGTGTAAAACCGGGGAATTACACACGAAAAAACTTAGGCATTGAGGAAATCAATCAATCACAGCATTCTTTCGGACGTAGTCTACATTTGAGATAAATTTACTGGTAATTGATTGATTTGCTCAAATCCTGCTGCTTAAATTTTCTCGTGTGCTCGTTCCTGAGCGTAATCGAGTTAGTTGCTGTGCCATCTTCCTATATTTAAACTCTTGCAATTTTTACAACAATATCGCGCGGCGTCTATATCGCGCCGGAAACTTGAGAAAATCATTTCTCCGCGGCGTGTAAAAACAGCCATATCCCGAACGCGGGTCTCGTTCTTACGAGCTTGCGAAGCGATTTTTGATCGCATTCGTCGACTGTTACTTTTTTACTTCCACCGCAATATTTTTATTCTATGTCACCTTTTTCTTTTGTGTTTCAGGTAAGTGAATATATCGCGCGCGGCAGGGAATTGAATTTCCTCCCGGCGGAATTTCGGGCCCGGAAAGCGTGTGAGTAGCGATGTTTTGATAGCATGGTATTTTGCCGCATAGATCACAACCGTCGATAAATACATATCCGATGTAAAACTCGAGCCGTTGTTTACAAATAAAAATTTGTTACTAACCGGGTGACGTGAAATAAAATTTAACGACGAAAACGCGGGTTCTGCGCCGATGTCGAAAAATGCATCGCGCAGCGGTCGCGATGGCAGAGTTTGATCGGGGAAAATGCACCCGATCGCGGATGAAAAACGTCGTAGCCAGCGGCTGTAAACAAAACACGAAAGATAATTCGTTTCGTCAGAGCGATCCAGGCTATCGATATATTTCTCGTGAATTTTTTTTTTTTTTTTTGCTTTGTTTTACGAATATACCATCGATCTGTAATTCTATCGACGCAACAATGACATTCTATATGCCAATGTTTTTTATTTTCTTTTTTTTTTATTTTTTATTTTAACCGACCGAAGCGCACGAGCGAAGAGCGAGCGCGCGGGAGACGAAACGCGTATCGCGTGTATGCGCAAAACGTTAACAGGGCCAAACCATGTTTGGTCTGCTTTTTTCACGAAACGGAAAAATATATATGTAACACGTATATGTAGCACGTATGTATACACGAGAGAACCCTCGCGTGCCTCTGATGCTCTTAGTGCACATTATTTTGTTGGCATAGGTATTGAAATTGTCCTGAGCGACCCGCCATTCTCCTCGGTTTTATCTCTTCCCTTCGACCCCTCTAGCTCGTAAAATTGTTCCGCCAAAGTGGTCCGCGGCAGTTTACCGAACGACCTTAACTGCTTACCTCGACTCGAAGATTTTCCGTCGACCGGGGGTTGAAACGCACCGGTGGAAGTACTTCGGCCCGGCCGCTCCCTTCGAATGTACTTCACCGGCGAGAGTCCGCGCTATTACCTTTTCTCTCGGTCGAGTAAACCAGTCAACTGCTCCGGTTTCTACGCCGCTTCCGTCTTATCTCGAAATCTTTCGAGTTGAACGAAAATTCGAAATACCGCGAAAAAACCGCCGCATGCGAGATATGCGGCAGAGAACCGAAGAGAAGAAAATTCGCGCGAGACTTCGCGCTGGGAGAGAGAACTAACGCGCGGAATTGGATTCGTTCTTTTACGCGTTTGAAAGACGAGAGAATTTTGCGTTTTCGCAGTAGAGTATTCGAGGAGTTTCGAGGTGAGAAAGAGAATCCTTCGGAAATTTTTTCCGTGTTTTTGCTCGTAATAACAACGCATCAATTTTTTGTCGAAAATAAAAAAAATCCTCCGTTTTTGTCGTTAATTACAAAATATCTTCAACGCGCGCCGCGAGACACGCCGCCGCGGTGCATATTCGAGATACAATCGAATTTCGATAATTTAATTCGCAGATATATATATATATATCGCAATCACATTAGAAAGTACAAGAGAAGAATACGATGGGAATTGTGAATGGGATCGACGACGGTGATAATATTCCTTTATCTTCCGCTGTGGTGCGACCTACATTAATTCAAGCGGCGCGGAGGGTAAGCGCCAATATCGAAGAATTTCTTTGGCGGGGCGAGAATCGAGGTTGGAGACGCGGCAAATCGAATGCGCATTTATATTGCTCGTACATAGCGGAGTTTCCAGGAATTTCCTCATTTCGCGGACGATCTTTAATTGACCTCCGCTATATTTCGTAATAATTTATGTCAGCGTCACGATATTTGTGCATGAAACGCACGCTTTGCATACATATATATATGCGCGGCGACGAGTATATATCGGATGCATGCAATAAGGGGTGCAAAGTTTATCTCGTCACATTGAGTTTTGCGAGATCAGAAAAAAATGTCACGTTACGATTTACGACTTGCTTTGTCGCATTGACGTCGCGTTTTAAGACCGTCTTTGATAGCGCGCGCTTGCGAGAATTAAAGTTGAGCGTATTGAAGTTTTCGCCATTTACTGGAAATAAGAAGAGAGAAGGGAAAGAGAGAGAGAGAGAGAACGAGAGTAGAGTAATTGCCTTTTCGCGAAAAGCAAGCGCTTATACACCGCGAAACTTACACGCGTGAAAATTAAATTAATTATCAAGTCATATTTAATTGATAACGTTGTTGTTCGTTGTTATTAAATCTTATATAATCGACATTGCTCCTACGCTAATACCGCTAAAATCTTTGGATTATATGTGTACAGTGTAAACTCGGTGTGTTACTCGTCGACTGCGATGTGGAAATTAGAGAGCACTTTACTTTCAATTTATAACGCGCTCTCTCCCACGGCCGAGACTAGCTTTGCTCGTTCGTTAATCGCGAGGTTCATTTAATTACGGCGAAATGTTAAACTTGGACGTAATTGGGAGAACTGCGCGTCGCTCGGAGGACGACGGCTCTCCTTGTTTGTTCTCTTCGTTTGGAATATTATACAGTTCGAGTCGCGCGCTTTACCTTTGGATTCTCCACGGAAATGCCGCCTCTCTCCTCCATCCCTTCTTCCCATCTTCCACTCTCTATCTCTCTTTTCGATTTAAAGCGGTATTTTCAGAGAGAAACGAGAGAGATAGTCTCCCCCCAGAGAATTTCTATGGAGTACATCGGAATATTTTATGAAAATGCACTTTTATATGCGCGTTTTTGTTTTTTTTTTCTAGCGAATATCATATCGATAATTCAGTTGACGAACAATCAATTATCATAAAAAATTTAAACGAGGAAAAAGTTGAAAATTTCCATATCCCATTATCTTCAAACGCCATACAAAGAGCAACTTTTGTAAGTTAGTTGAAGAGTGAAACTTTTATATAAGCGCGCGCCTTTTTTTGTTTTTTTTTTTTAATAATAATAATCCACAAACGAGCGCTCTGTAAATGTGCGCATTTCGCGGTATCCCATCGGCGGAATATCTGCGATTCCGAACTAGATGGTATTCGGCATCACGTATGCGCATGATTGCGTTTGCTGGCGCCGATGTGGCCCCGAGGTATTTCGATATTAGAGCAATAATGAATTAATAAAGAACAAAACTCGATTGCGCGCGCGCGCGCGAGACGAGTCTAACAAAGAAGATCGAGGGATTTTGGAAACGTTTGCTTGTTTCCTTTTGCTTCACAATTTTTTTCAAAATATTCCGTTTTATTCCGCGTGTTTTTAATAGTCGGTGCATATATTTCGAGCGATGCATCACGTCAAATCTTCATCTTCCTGCGGGCGATTTTACGTAGAAGTCATTCGCCGGAACATATGCACGTGAGACTGCTGCTATTCGCGAAGTCTCTCTCTCTTGCTGCAGTCACAGAGAGTAGACCGGGCAATTTTCATTTAAACTTCCGGCCTCTGTCCTGAATCCGGCAGGAATTCCGTTGCTTCTGGAATTTATTGCGAACGGAAATATTTCCTAGACGCGACGTGAGGATATTAATATCCTCCTCCCCGCCCCGTCGTATAGGTATGCCGTTAATGCGAATGCGTCTCGTATGCGCGGGTCGCGGTTGATTACCAATATAACCCTTCGTTGCTACAGTCGCATTTTATGTTCGGGGAGGGGGGAGGGAAGGAAGAAGAAGAGCGCGTTAATTAATATCATTGTAGCTGATACAATCTCCGTCGCACGGTGAACGATAGTCTAAATTCGGCGTAAATTTATTGTCAAAAAACACAACGAGCGCAACGGTATGAATAAATGGTATATAAATCGTTTATAAAAACAAAAAAAAAAATACACTCTCAAATCTCTGTGTCGCACTTGAGCGATAATTTGACGTAGCGCGCGTTTAACAACGTTCGCCAATTAAATAAATGGTTGTTTGCACTGTCAATATGCGAGAGACAGAGAGAGGGAGACGCGAACTGTTTTAAACGCCACTCTCGACGCTTTTGAGGGAAATTAAACTTTTTCAAACGAGTTTTTACAAGCAAGAGCTTTTTCTCAGCTTCCTTTTCGATTTACTTTATGAAATGAGATTTATTTCGGAGTTTGAGTGCGAAGAGAATAAGATAGATCGATGTTGCATTAGCATCGGGGATTCTTCTACACATCTGTGGCTCCCATGCGCTATGCATAAGATGCATTTTTCATTTAGATTCGGCGGCCGGTTTTCCCGGTGGCATTCTTTTCCTGACGCTCCGAAAGTCGGATGTTCCGCGATTTGCCGCTCGCGCACGTACAACGAATTGAAAATCACAATTCCGCGTCGCGAGCGGAATTATCCAAAAGGCATTATCGATCGATGAATATCTTCCCGAGCGAGTATATAAAAAGCGGAATCTTTACGCGCGAAACACACACGTCGTCGGATCGGGAGCGTGTGTGACAGCGTGTTCTCCGGGACAATTGTTTGTTTTTTCGCTCTGCATTAACTAACGAGTACGTAAAGCGATATCGCGAGCGCTGATTGCCACGCTGTTATTATTCTCGACACCAAGACAAAGATTAAAACCTTGTCGAAAGGCTCGGCAAAATTGAATGAGCGCGAGAATCGCGCGGCGCGCGTTGAAGAGGATTATACAACAACGTTTGACGACGCGACGAAAGATAGGGGGGAAAGGGGTGGCGAGCGATTAATTTTCTTGCCATCTACTCCACCCTTGCTCATCGAGCTCCCGGGAGCTCCTTTTATATCCCCCTTTTTCTCTCCCTCCGTGCGCGCTCACGGATGTCAACTCTCATTCTTCTTCGCGTTCTTCTCTTTAAAACCGATACAAACACATTTGCCTCGGATTTTCCCGGTCCGACGATTACCAGATTGCTTTCTCTGACGTAACGTAATATCGAGTTAAATTCGAGCGCGAAAAACTGCGTAAAAATGGATTCACTTAGAAACCGGATCCGAACGAATGTTTGTCCGATAGTAAAAATGTACGAAGTGTACCTTTTGTCGTCAAACGTTATCCAGTCCAGTTTCACGTGTTCAAACGGATCTTAAAAAAATAAAATTAAAAATAAATTTACTTCAACGACCAAAGAGAATTATTTAACAGTCACCATTGAAGTCACCGTTTAGTGTATTTGCGGATGATGGTGTTTGTTACGGACGAGCGTCCGACGTTCGTGATTTTTAACATTTATCTCCTTACACGCACATTCTTCAATTTATCGTTATATTAATTCGATACATCATCTATTGGAGTCGACAATCCTCTTCCATTTGAAATGTTATCGGCAAATCGATCATCGTTTAACGCCGTTAAGAAACGAACACACGGGAGTGAGAAAAACGAAACGAAAAACGTGTCACCTTTCAGCGACACTCCACCTCTATATACCATGAGAGGGTGCGACGCGGTGCAAAAGGGTCCATTAGTACCTCAGAGGAGTCGCGCGTCCTTACGAGTATTTATTCTTATTTATTTTTATCTTCTTTCTCCGCGCTGTCGTATTTCTCACTTATAACACGGGACTCAAAAATCTTGTCCGCGATCGTTCGATCAAACGATCTCTCTTTCCGGAATTTCCAGCGAGCGAGTGATTTTTCGATATCGCGACACCTTGTTATTTTTCCATTCCAAGAAGAATGCGTTCTGTATACGTAATTTATTTTTCGCGGAAGAGAAGGTCGGAGGAAGTCATCGTAATTCAATCGAAATCGCGTGATCGCTTCGCATTATCGCGATATGCGCGTCATCGTTTCCCGTATTGTGTTTCCCGTGTGTGTTATATACGCGCTTAGGTATGTGTACTAGATGGCGTCTACAATTCGATAAGGAGCGCACTCGGCTTCTTCGTCCGTGCGTTCTCTCACGAGCGTCCACTTAAGGGCCTTAAATATATTTACTTAGCGCTGGGGTCCGGTCCGCGTACCTGTCCACCAACACTCGAATGCACCCGTACGGTTGCCCGATTCGCTGCAGCGCACGTTGCACCCTTCTCCTCCTCGCCTTGTGCACACACATATAGACACGCACGTACCCGAATGCCCGAGTGTGTCTATATGTAACCAGCCATCCCTTGAGAACCATCAACCATCAGACAGCTATGATCCGTTCAGCGTCTCCTCGCGCACGCCATTTCGCCTGACAATATTGCTACAGCTCGGGAGAATGTGATTCTAGAACTTTTACCGGAGCTCGTAAATGGATTATGCACGTACGTGTAATAGCAGATTGTTTTTTTTTTTTCTTTTAACTAGACGCGAGAGACGCGCGCTGTGTTGCAACAAAGGCAACAATGAAATCTTTGCACATACTTTTTGACAAAAATCCGATAATTGATGCTTTCGCGGTTTGTTAACATTCGAAGATGTTTTTCGAATTTTTGAACCGCGTCAGTTTCATACCGACGTTTCGTAAACATTTCATCAGCTCACTTCAGGGTTTCAATAGCAAAACCTGATACTTTTTGACCTGATATTTTTTTGACAGAAAGGTTTTGAGAGGACAACACACACACACACACACAAATAGAGAGAGGAAAAAATATACAAACACAGTGATTCATTATTATTACTATCTTGTAAATAATACATTAAACAAATTAAATTTTAGAATAAAAAATTAGACCTTCCTGCCTATTGAGCTACGGATAGTCGTAGAATAATAATTAAATTGTAGTAAATGTAAAAACTTTATTCTGGAACGTTTCGACCATTAAATTAAATTTTGTATTTTCCATTAGTGTATTTTCCAAAATTACGCGAGGCTCTTTTGTTCATGGCCCGTGTGTGAAGTGTCATTGGCAACTTTTGGCTCGTCTAGCGAGTTCGAAGCCCGTGGCAAAGGTCCGAAGTCCTTCACAGAATTCCTAGCAAAGGGAAGTCCTAGACGACCGCCGCCGACTAGTTCGCTTTACTACAGTAGATGAGAGAGCGACCGAAGTAGCACGAAGTTACACGGTGGATGCTCGTCCCAGACCCTTTCAGAAACCGGTCTTGCCGCAGCGCGATCGTTTCTCCGGCACCCTTATAGATCGTTCGGTCGAGTTGTGCCGCTACATAAAGTGGACAGCGCGTTTCGTTCTCGGTGGCTAAATACGACGATTTCGTGAAAATTCCACGCGCGAGACGAGATCGGAAACACGTGTAATTCGCAAGATTTTGCATTTCGCGCTGTTATGATCGTTGCAACGTCCAAGGGACGTAATTCGGAATTAGTCCGAATTAGTACTTTAATTACGAACAAATTTCGTCTCTAATCCGTTCGATAAGAGCTCGGTATTTCGGAGCGAATAATAATAACGATTTGGGGGTGAATATTCATGCTCATAAATTTCGTAGGACTCGGATCGAGATTAGGTTTCGGGAGGATTTGCCTTTGACTTGCGCGCAAAATATAGTACGTGGAATATACTCGGTCCGTAATTAATAGACGGGAGAGCGCGGTTTTGCACGTATTTTGAAATACATCTCTTTTTACATCATTATTATTACACGACGTGTATTTCTTTTTTTTTCGACGTCAAATTTAACTGCATCAAATTTAATATGCTTTAACTTTGACAAATGCTCTTACGCGCTCGAATGGTTAGCCGATTCGCAGCCGTCTGTAAATTACATTCACGCGCGTATATATGTACATTTAGCGCATAAGCTATATCCGTCTCTAATGCATCGTACGAGCCGTCGAGATATCCGATTAGCGCGGTGAAACTGGCGAAACCTTGCAGAAAGCCTGCGAATTCTCGCTTACGAGTTTCACACTATCCTGTACCGTAGAGGTATATGTATATATATCGAGGGTTAGCAGAGAAAGGGGGTGACTGATCCCAAAGCTGAATAACGTATGAGTTGTCAATGCTTCGCCTCAAAATGGCAATCGGTATGTCGCGAGATACGTACGTACGTATTATGTGAATACATTACGTTAAATAAATCTTTTATTCGCGCGTTTATTTACTCGCAAAAAAAAAATATAGTACATATAGTTTTTGTTTCGCGGAAAATACGCGTGAAAACACGTATACAAAATGCATCACCGCGACTCACACATGAGCGGGACACACACCGCGCGTTATATATTTTACCTACGAGAGATATTAGATTAGCAGACCCAGCGAGCCGCGCGAAACCTTGTTGAAACTCTCCTGCTGCGTTAATCTTCCGCTATCTTCCGTACGTGTGTACAGGCGGTGCGCCTCTGTAAATATTTACATCCGTACACGGCGAAGTCGCTTGGCTGTAAGATTTCGTAATAGAGGCGGCGAGAAATCGGAAAATTATGCGCCAAATTTAACACTGTCGTGCGTCTTCTATCTGACACCATTGTTGACGCGGTTTTTTTTTTTTTAACACGCCGATGAGGTTCGCGGAGATATGCAGATCGAGAAATGCACATATTTTTTTTTTTCGTAGATGATTGTTACTCGAGATGCGCATATATATACCGCGCATCGTTAATTTTTTGCACAATTAAAGTTAAGTAAAGTAATAAGATAAGTATAGACGCGAGGTTTTTTTTTTGTTTTTTTTTTCAACAAGAAGCTTCTGCGGTACATCCGCGCGCCGCAGTCTCCTCCTTTTCTTGTTACAGGTGTACTAAATCGAGTTGACCCCTGAACTTGGTAACTTTGTTGGGAGTTTACTCGAATTAGCCGTAACCGCCGCGCCGAGTCTTCTTCAAGCAAGCGCGCGCGCGCGACTTCTTCGCCGCATTGTATTTAATTTCCTGTCTCGACTGTCTCTCGGCATCCTCCCTCTTTTTTTTTTTTTTTTTTTTTCTGCGAGAGAAAAGAGAGGAGTCGCCGCATAAATATGACCGTTACGTTGGTAAGAAATGTATTTAATTTCCTGTGCTTTCTCACGTTGCACTTCTGCAACATTTCTCTCCCGATTCTTTTCAAGGACGTCGCGATTAAAACTGACCCGCGACTGCGCTTCTTTCGTCAGTATCAAAGATTCAGCGAGATATATTCGCGTATTCGTTCGAAAACACGCTTTTTTTGTCGAACTCCGATAAATTTTTTATCTCCGATAAATTACACGAAATTGCACACAATTGACCTGTGCAGAAATAACGTAATTTCCGTCGTAACTGAAATTTCTGTAGATAAAACTTCGGCTTTTTTTTCTGCGAACAAATTCTTTTTAGTAGTTTCGTAAGTTTTTTTAAGTAGAATTCAAATAATCTGTTGTGTGCGATCTTGTCTCACATAAAAGAGGAAAAAATATTTAAGTAATTTTTAATGGATTTATTTTCTGGATAAAATGTATTCTAAATGGTGTACCTCTTATATAAAATTTTTAAAAAGTTTTTGCGGGTTAATCCGCTAAGCCAAAGATCCCACGTTCGCTATCTTCCAACGTGGGCTATCAAAAGTTCGACCGCCTTTGACTCCCGCGATAGAGGTAAACGCAATTTATTTGCACGATAACGCCGGTGATGTTTTACGAAATTTCGTTTTAAGCTCCTTATCACAGCCGTCGTGCCATCATTTTATAATAGCTGATATAACAAAGATCGACTAACGGTCACGTACGTGATATCGCGTTCAAAATTAAATAACAAAAAAAAGTTACATTTTAAAATTACAATAGAACGCGACGTATTTACGTACATATATTCACGTGCTGTGTGTAGCATAATTGTTGCATTATTGCGAAATGCAAAACAACGTTTTAATTCGTTCGTGCGGTGCGTGCAAAGTTTCTAAGATACGTTCACGCGCGCGAGCAAAGGTTTTCTGCTGCGTTTCCTGCTGTCATCGCTTCTTCAACGTATGTATTTTTCGGGACATGTGGCGCGATGTTGCATGATTATTTATGAAACGCGCGTATATACATTGCAAACCGTGCGAAGCAATTCGATGCTCGAAGATGGCGAAGAAACGAAAGAGATCGGATCTGCGTAACCAAAACCTGCGCGAGATCCATTAATTGTATTTGTAATATTGTAGTTTGGACAAACCACTCGTCGTTCTGATACTTTTCACGATTTGCGTTTTTCTGCGCAGCGCGTCTTCGCTCGCGACGTTGTTCGTCTGCGACGTGCGCGCGAGTTAAATTACAAAACCATACTTGCAAATTCATGCAAACGAATGCGTGAGACGCATTATATTCTCCAAGTGAACGATGTATCGACCGCTTTCCGCCTGTCGGCATACGTCTGGAATTAAACAAGTGGACGGACGCGTTGTTTAGACTTTTAACCGAGTTATGACAGTTACGCTCTCTCGTGTCTTTTTTTTTACGCGCACGCACGCACGCGCGCCAAGCATGATCGCGCTCACGTTCGGTCTGAATTTTATTGCAACTTTCAGTTGACCGACATCTGTGATGGACCAATTTTTTTCTATTTCGCGTCGCTCGTTGCATTCTTTTCTCCGCGCAATATCACGCTTGTATTTGAC
The DNA here is from genome assembly GCA_014825685.1 of Pseudomyrmex cubaensis. Lineage (NCBI taxonomy): Eukaryota > Metazoa > Arthropoda > Insecta > Hymenoptera > Formicidae > Pseudomyrmex > Pseudomyrmex cubaensis. Next base: position 51,313 of record QVOA01020055.1, read on the forward strand.
CGAATCCGTCAGATAAACAACTCGTGTACTCGTGTGTATCGGCGTTCATAAGTGACGCTTCGACGTCTAAAAATCGTCGACAAACAAATGACGAAATATAAACCAAAAAAAAAAAAAAACGATAAAGCGAAGACCAATACACACGACGAAATGAACAAAAAAAAAAAAGAAACACGGAGCAATAAAAAAACACTTGTTTCGAAAAGGGACGTACGTAAATTTGACGGTTATTTACGGCGCTATATTTATCGCCGCGCTAAAAAAGCGGTTGTTGGTTAGCCGCCCCGGGATTCTTACTCGGGCAGAGCCGAGTTTGAAACTGCTGATTAATGCATCGTAATTGCAACGGAATTGCGGTAAACAATTGGCAATAATCGTAAAATGAATCGATAATGTCGACCGCTCGCTCTTGGATTTACGTGACGGGTAGGTAGGGTATAGAGATTACGGTTTAATGTCATAATCATTTACAAACCGCTTGTATCATTTCCGAAGAGAATATTGTCAATAGCTCGCTTGTGCCTCGGTTAGCTCAATGATTATTATTAATTAATATATATATTGTGCGCGCGCGCGTTTCCGTCCGTGTATTAATTACAAATCACATTGTATCAATATATGGCGGCACAAATGCGGCACTTTCATAGATTTGTCACGGAAGAAGGGCGAGATTAAGCATGACAAAATGAAAAAAATTGCGGCGCACGTTGATGTTTCATCGTATAATACGCACGCTATTTGCAAATTCTGATTAAACTGCTAACGAAGCGTCACGCATATTTTTCGTTTGTGCATTTCGCTCGAAGGGAAATTCCACAGTTCGCGGTAATTATTTATTCAGCTGACTTGACAGTGACAGAATACGCGCGTATTCGTGCATGTGCGCATCCATAAACCGGACGAGGTGGTGGTTGCACATAGGGGCGCGGCGAATAATACGGGTCGCTTTGACGCGGATTTTCGCTCGTTGAGGGCTGATGACAACCCGGATACGATGGAAATAGCCGCGCGCAGAGAGAAAGAACTGTTTACGATTAAATTAAAAGTCTTCCGCGACTACGGCGCGCTGTCAGTGCGCGAATCGCGCGCTGGAATATGCTCGCGTTGGAAAAGCTCGAGAGAAAGAGAGAGAGAGAGGAAAACAAGCGTCGGACCACGTGATGTGAACTGTAAGTTTTCAAAGTAGTTTGTTGCGACGTGTAAAGAAATTAATAATAATTCACTACCCGGTCCAATTACTCTTCTTTGAAGTAATTAGTTAATGAAAGTTTCCAGATATACGCTACGTGATGTATATATGTGTGTGTATACATATATGTTGTTCTCTCTACATTATTGTTTATTACATTATACTTCTGGACATTGCGACTTGCAGCTCGATTTACGGTTTTCTCGCGCCGTCGTCTCGGTGCTCTACTATACGCACAGACGCTTTCTATTTACAAAATTAAATCGTTATGACACCGGTGGAAACGAAGTAATTAAATCCGCTCTGTGCCCCTCAACCCGCGGGGTGCACCCGCGCGTATTGCCACATGTATTTTATATAAAGGAGTTACCGTGCCGCAGAAGCGATACGGAGCGTAAATATTATGCGCCGGAATGGTACACAGCCTCTGGTAATAAAACAGAGCGCGTAGAATATCAATGCGCCGGACATTTGCATTTACGAAAAATAGAATATATTAAACTTGTGTATTTGTTGCCAGTCGGAAGGGAGGGGGGATCTATAGCGCACGCAGCTTTTATGCCATTTCCATTTTCTTGTCGCCGAAATTTTTAACTGTACAATATTGCTCTCGAAACGTTCTCTCTCTCTCTCTTTCGTTATGCGCTGTCAGTTATCCTGAAAACACCGCGTAATCTTTTTGAATAATCCAAAACTATATTTCCACGTACACATGTACGAAATGTGAATAAAAAGTTTAAAACTCGAAAAAAAAAGTTTAAATTTGTTTAAACTTTTTTTTTTAATACTCTGTGTATTTGAAATAAATGGAAAAATGGAATTTGTCGGAGAATGAGAGATATATAGGCAGTTATATCGCTTCAATAGTTGTACGACAATGAAATAGACTATAAGCGAGATACAGTGTATGCGACCACAAACGGAATTTTTTATTTCACGTATCGCGATATAGTAGTTTGAACGAAACATAAAAAAAAAAGGAAAAAAAATTCCAAAAGAAAAGAAGTATTGAAACTGAATATGAAAACGCGGCTATTGTCAATGAGGCACGTGTGGATTAGTTTATCGGCTTAAGAAAAAAGCGTAGCTCGGCTTAATTAAGGTAATTAAGGCTCGACGACGTGCCGTGGCGAGGTACGCGTGTAAATGCATAAACCACGCGCGGGCGCGTGTGTGTGTGTGTGTGTGTGTATCGGAAAATGCAGCTCTTCGTGATAATATCACATATCGATCGTTGGAATATTAAATAGGGCAACGAGAGATTATATTCTCTCTAAATTTCTTAGAGTGAAAATCCACTCGAAAAATTGAGTGACTGTCGAATCACTCGAGTTAGAGAGACTTTTCACTCATGTGAAGTGAATTCTTCTTTCTGTTGCACGGTGAATATTTCATTTCGCGTGTAGCGGAGCGAACACGTGTAATCTTTGTGTGTTGTAGATATTGGAATAACCTGGAATAATCGAGAAACTTTTACTCGAAGATAATAAATTGCAAGAACGAATATTTATGCTTTTGCAATAACAATTAATTATTCGAGAGACGCGATCGTGACGCGCGATTTACTCTGCGATCGGTGTTACTTTTGTGAAAAGTGATTTTTTTTTCACAAAATAACTACGAGTGGCAATATTTTCGCCATCATCAACCCCGTTTTGGAGATTTCGCTCAAAGAAATTTAGAGACTTCATTTTCACGTGTGCGCGTAAAAATCGAAACGCTTTAAGAGATATTTAACTTGCGTTTCTGCGCGAATCAGCACCCGTCGGGAATATTACGATGCACTTCTTCTCTTCTGCGGTTGCAGTTTTCTGGCGCACACACGGCGAGGCATCATACCTTTTGCGGGTGTAGTAAGCCTCGCCATCGCGCATCTCGGCTCGGCGCGGCATGGCCGAGCCACTGAATCGAGCGCGAAACATCGATTCTCAATTTGGCAGCAAGCAGAAAAGCGGAAAGAGCGTCTCCTCTCTTCCTTCAACCCCGCCTCATATTTCTCTCCATCCGTTTTGTGCCCACCCCTCGCGTTCGTTCGTTCGTTCGCTCGTTCGTTCCTTCCTTCTTCCCTGTCCATCGATTTGAACGTCACTCAGCCGTGACATAGCTTTTCCCGCTTTACTCGCAGAAAGGTTTTTCTGCATCTTCCTTTCGCGCGCGAGCCCCGCCAGCGTTCTTCTTCCACCTACGATTCTGCAATCGTTTCTGCTACATTGTTTTCCGCTTCAGTCTCTTTTTTTACCTGCAGACCCCGTTATTATATGTGCATTTGGTGAGGTATGAGATGTATAAGATTTTTTTTCATCATATCGCGCAAAAAAAGTCGACAAAAATAATAGAAGGAAAAATAAAATCTCACAGAAGATGAGAAATTTACTCGATCGTACGTGTATAATATACATATATATTCGGATTTTTTAATGATAAGTAATGATTAGCCGTTTCTGGATTAGGTGCTACGCTGCTACTAATTGGCTAATTAACGCCGAGCAGCAAACCACTGCAAATTGGTCGATCCACAGTAGTCTTGCGGCGAGACGTTCGATCTGTGGTCGACATCTGTGTATACGCTTGTGTGTATCGGAGATATTTCGTGGAAATTTCGAATATTTAAGGATCCCGGGAGATTAAAAGGAGGAGAAAAATTCAGAAATTAATTGATTTAAATTTACGTTAATTAATTTTCGATGCAAAAAGTTTCGATATAGGTATGCACTTGATGTACATTTATCACAAGTTTCGTAATTCCGCGATGTGCTGGTCTTGACAGTGCTGTTATCTCGAACATCTTGATTCACGCGAGAGCACAAAAGCCGTGTGCGTGACGGTAGCTATATCGATTAATAAAGTTGCATCGCAACTTCATAAACGCTCTTTCTCTCCCGTCCGTTTTTTTTTTTTTTTGTAGGAAGTAATACCGGGAGGTTGGTCCTGCCGCGCGCAGCGCGCGTGCAATCTAACGATTCCGGCGACTTTGATCGGCAATTGGGAAATTGCAGGAATTAGGTCCCGTGACGTCAGCCAATCGCAGGGCATTACCGTGATTGGACACTTAAAGTTAGCCGAAAGGAAGGTCACTTTCGTGCTCGCATGGCGCACATTTGGACAAAATGTTCTACGTGACGCGAACGTTGCGATCCAATTCGACGGAGAGAAACGAGCGAGATTCGCGTAATTTTTTTTTTGCAAAAATATTATTAATCTCGCATCGAGCGCATAACGACGCGATATGTCGTACATTTTAAATAGTTATTGTCTCGTTAGCTTTTTAATGTATGTGAAAATTACAAATAATCAAATATGAAAGTAGTTTTCTATATTGCCGCATTACAATATAAATTATTGCGATTCGCAAATTGTCGATTGCGGAGATTTGTGAGCGTTAAAAAAACATTTTTTTTTTTTTCAATAACGCTGATTACACGTGTCACACGCAATGCGGAAATGTTATTTGCAAAATTGCGCGTTGTTTAGTTTCGAGCGCGAATTTACCTTATTTATCGTTGCTCGCGAAAGCTTTCGCTTTTGATGTGCTCATCCGCTAAACAAACCAACATTGTTTAATAATAATTACAGTTATGCGTACCAACGTTTGTTTAATGATAATTACAGTTATGCGCGTGTATGTCGTCGTGACCACGTTCGATTCATAACGGTGCCAGTGTGATTTGTTTATGCAACAATTTGCGCAATTTCTGCAATCTTTTATTATTGTCATTATTCGCGCGAAAATTCCTTTTGCAGAAACATTTTCACAAGCTACGCGTTCCGTACGTGCGAGCAGTCGGAAACATTTACAATCTGCGTGGCAACCAATATAAAAAAAGCGCATCACGAACCGAGTCGAATATTATACACTCGGTTTTCTGCAAACAAGCCTGGTTTTTCGAAAACACGGTTAAGTTCCGCCGGTTTATAACGTCGTTTACGTCGTTGTTGCACGTCGAAAGAGATATTCGACGTATTTTTAACTTGGAACGAAAATCGATGAAACGTTAGGTATATAATAACATTGGCAAAACTAAACCTCTACTTCGTAAACGAGCGCTCGACAAACTCTCGCACACACACACACACACACTTTAATCGTTAAGACGTCTCGTGCTCTTCTCACGACCCGGTGACGATTTCTCATCGGATCAATAGGATTAAATTGCTTTTCCATTAGCGACCATCGTCCGGTTTAAATTAGATTTCGTCTAATCGAAACTGTCTTCCGTGAAAACGCAAACGGAATCGCTCGCGCGCTTCCCGATTTTCCCGGATTTAAATCGTCCTCCGGCAGAGCTTGCGGAGCACGTAAAGCTTCGACACTTTTCTCCATATACAGCGTGTCGCGCTAGGAAAAAGTAGTTAAAGAGTTTAATTCGATAAATTTACGATTTTTGCCTCTCGCCCGGGGGCGAGAGAGGCTTGTCCGCCCCCGCCGGAGGTGCGGCGCTAAATCACTCCGAGTGTTTGCTAAAAGGCGTGGATTCCAAATGGCCCGCCTATCACGGCCGAATAATTAAGTCCCGTAATTAGGCAAATTAAAAGCAAGGAGATTACGTCGGAACGGGATTAGCAATTATTCACGCGTGTGCTTCGCTCGTTGGAAACTGCACTCGGATGCCGCCGTTGGAGAAACTATTTCTACGGCTCTATTGTGCGATTAACTAGTTATTCAAACATCCGAAAATACCAACACCGCGCGGCTCTTGTATAGCACTAATTGTCTACGAAGTGACGAGAGAGAAAGAGAGAATGAATTTCGCGTTTGACAAAATTATCGTTTTGTGCGAATGCGTCTTGGTTATCTATCAACATGTCGAACGCAAGCGCATCTCTCTCTCTCTCTCTCCATTGGCACCCCGGCGTCGCTTATCGCCTTCGGTAAGCTTTGAACGCGAGCTTTAATAATAATGGATCCTCACTCGATTTAAGGCCGCGGATTACCTGGTAAACTTTGATTGAATTTCAAGCGGTAGAGACGTCGCCGTGCACACAACAGGTCGTTGATCGAAAATTAAATTTGCTGCGAAGCGAGAAGTCAACGAGACCGAGGGGGGTAGAGCGGCGAATCCGAGTGTTTTGTACGCGATCAGCGGATCGTTGTAGTTTTACGTGTGAACGCGCTTCTCGTAACTTCGAACTACTGACGTAACTAACGACGAAACTTCTCGAGTGATCATATACGCGATCATATTTAACGCGCGCTTCGCGAAAAACACGGCATGCGCGTAAGCGATTTATTTTGTTTTCTCTGTCTTAACCCTCGGAATCGTTAATGCGGAGCGACTAATTAAAAATCTCTCGCCGGGCAGAAGAAATCGGCGAATTAATCGTCGACGTCGTTGGTGGTCGCGAGAAAATAAAAACATAGGGAGAAAGAAAGAGAGAGAGAGAGAAAGACGGAAAAGGCGAAAGGGTTCGGAGAGTTATGGAAAAAAAAAAAAAAAAAAAAGAACGTTCGACCACACATTCGCGCATGCTGCCGCTTCTGAACTTTTATAACAAACCATAGAGCGCTCTCTGAGAGAGGTGAAGAAAGAGAAAAACGAAAACACACACTAACGTGCAATCTGTAGAGCGCGCTCGAGAAATCGTTGAATTAATTGTCGGCGCTGTTGGTGGTCAACAACGTGCACAAAGAAAAATTAAATAATTAATAATTAGTTTGACGTCAAACAAACAAACAAAAAAAAAAGACGAGACGCAAGAAAAAAAAAATAGCGACAAATCATTCGCAGTGTTCCGAAGATCGTGCGTTGCAAAAACATGTTGTTTCCGAGGTCTCTCTCTCTCTGTGAAAACTCTCGCAAACTCGCCAAACGACTCAATACTTGCGCGAAAAATGTTGTGAAAAAAAAAAAAAAGGAATGACATGACATCCGCGCGACATATTCGCGTCCTCGAAAAGACAGGTTTTCTCCCGGCGATTATACGATCGATAACGTTATTCTCGCGTGTATCGCGATTGTCCGCGGGACAGAGAAAGGAATCCCGACCGCGCGGGGGGACGAGAGAGCGCGCGGCCTTTCCATAATGCATAATAAACGACAGGCGCCAGAGAGAACTCAACGGCGACAAAGACGATTATTCGCGACCGGATACCCGTTGCAGATCGGGTATTTTTCAGCCAAATTGCACGTCTATCTCGTTTAGAGCCGTTCCCGGCGACGCTCATTTGAAGAGATAGACTGGCCCGACTTCTTTTTCTCTTTCCGCCGAGCCATCCTCAATCAGACCACCGATCGATGGGCTAGCGCGAAAAACGTTCCCTCTTACAGAGAGTTTTAAAAATTGATGACAGTCTTGTAATTGGAAGTGTCAAGCGTTTGAAACATTTACAAAGCTCGGGCACAATCGCCTCGGCATAATCGAGCGAAGTGCACATACAATAATAATAATAATAATACAGCAGAGCGCTTTTTTCCCCCGACTAATTTGTTGCTGCCTCATTTGGTTAGAAACAATGACCGCGGTAACAATATTACATTATACGTGGATAGCTTTCCGATAAATTGCGCATAAAATTGCGGTAGATTATAAAATTTGATTTATATATATACGCGCGACTGTAAAACCACTAAACGAAGTTATTTCTTTTACAAACAATTTGGCTCGGAGAAATGTAGCCGCGCGAAATTACAGCGGCGAGTGTACCTACACAGCATTCTCTCGAATCTAGGAGAGAAACCTATGAAGAAACCTGTAGAGAGAGAGAGAAGAGGTGCCCCTTTGTGAGAGCGCGCGTGGCACGGCTTTCGAGACTCCCCCTTTTCTTGGCGCAAGGCACCACGACCACTCCGCGAGTCAAGCACGCGGATGAAGGCCTCTCCTCTTGCCTTTCTTCCATCCTCTCCATTTCCCCGGCGCGTCTGTCTCTTGTTCGGCTCGCTGGTTGTACTAACGAACCAATCGAAAGAAAGGAGTATACGAGAATTCGAGCGGACGACGATGAAGGAGAGTGCCGGCGCGTTCCGACGATGTTTCTCTTTGAGAAACGCGCGTTTGACTCTCCGGCGGAGCGATCTTGTCGAAAGAGTTGACAACGATGTCGCGACGCGCGCACAAACGATTCCGGATATAGCAGTCTTTTTCAAATACAATTTGCGACGACATCAAGCGATACGATCGTGTTTACGTTACACGGCTTCGTTGAGCCGATTAATAGACTCTCGGTCGATAGACGCGAATAACAATACAAGTTTCTTCGAACGGCCAGTCGGTTCGCGCAAGTCGGCGAATTGGAAATCTTACATATTCTCGTATATACAGTTGTATCACAATTTCCTTCGGGCTTTCTGTCAATCGATAGTCGTGCAGTAACCCTTTGCGGACACAGACATGGGTCACCCACTCAAAAATTGCGCGTTGACGTTTCTAGAAAAAATTAGTTTTTTTTTAACGCTTACATTTTTGGACTACCAGAGATTTTTGTCAATTTGTTTCTTTCATCGACGCAGAATCGTTCGAGCTTTCGATTTAAAAAACCAAAATTGAAGAATAACATTGATTTTGGAGATTTTAAAAATGCGTGCGGGTCTCGCAGACCCAGTCTGTCTGACTCGCGGGTCATCATTTTTGTGGTCTGTCCGCGAAAAATGTTTTTGCAGTTTCGTTACTATACGACAAAATGTTTCCTTCACAAGAAAAACTGACACACAAGACGCGGTAACACGCTGACGGAATGAAAAATACACGTTAAATGTCGTTTAGTTTTTTTCATTGCGGCATTTTTTTCATCAAGCTTTATCCGAAAAAAAAATATATATTATGCGTAATAATAAAACCCGCGCGACCCGGACACGGTAATGAGGCAATTATAAAAGCTATATACCAGCGATCTGGTAAATGCGAACGACGCTTTAATTAGACTCGCGCGAGGGTATTTGTTCAATTACGGCATCGTAATTTCATGACGTTCTAATTACTCGCTCTCGCAACGTTATGTGACCAGTAACATAATCTTCCGGACTTACTATGCAGCGCGCATAGAGTCTGCTTCATAGTGGGTATGTCGCGCTATGTAGTCGAAAATGCACTCCGCACCGATCATTGGATAAAGCCCGAGACGCGAATCTTCTTTCGCCGGATGTTTAACTGCTATTTACATGCAATCGGCGTCGTTGCTGGTCGCGGGAAAATTCGTTCGTCGCGTCTCTTTGTCGCGCGCTCCGCTTTTGAAAAGATCGCGAGAACTTTCACGTCGCGTATATTATATATATGTATATAATGTATACGCGACAAAATGACGAGACGTGACGAACCGCGAAAGACGTCCCGCATTTTTCGCGCTTGCTTGTATCTCCGGTAATATAAAAATCTCTCGACCCGGTTCGTATTTTGAACGAGCGCGTGGACGGAATCGTTTACGAATCACGGAATTCGGTAAATAGCGAATAATAATTGTGAAAATTTCACGAAAATTTCCAAACGTTCAAGCTGAAAATTACATTTACGCGAGCGTATTTTTTTTTACAAATACACTCGGTAAATTAATTCGACTCTCGACGGGAGGATTTTTCGCGTTGATGGAATCGTTTATTTAATCAAAGCGCAAACGATTTGTGCTCGGAAGCGCAAATCGAATCAGTGCGCAGTTTGAGATCCCGTATTCGCGCGAGTATCGCGCGGATATACCTGTTCGTGTATTTTCTCTTCGAATAGCGTTTTGCTACTTGCGCCCGATTCGAGGATGTAGCGCGAGCGTCGATTTCGAACGTCGTAATAATTCATTCGAGTTGCTCAGATTGCGGGAGACGCTTTGTATGCAAGACGTTCAATTGAAATCGGCGATGTTATTGGAAGCGCGCGATTGCTTTCTGGCAAAATAGTATATTCCACCTTCAGACTTCGCGGCCGTAAATATCCCAAGTGGAAAAAAGGTGAGGCAATACGAGCAAAATGGTTGTTTTGTAAGTTTTTCTTGCACGCGTATTGTCACAAACGTTTCCGCACTTACTCTAGGGTCTTCATCAATGAGTGAACGTACTAAAGAACATAAAAACTAATAATAAAAGCTGGTAAATAAATTGAATGATGAGTAGGCCAATGAGAGCAGTAACACGGATGATTGAGTGTTGTAAGTTTTTTTCAAAACTTTTTATTATTAATCCCTGCAAACGACCATCGGATTTGGTCATTCTCAATGCTAATCTATATATGGATCGAATAATTAGGTATAACAGCAATAGAAAACATGAATAAATTAATAAGTAATGATGATTACTCACGTGATAGATAGATTGCAATTCGGTCATTTATATTATAGGCAACGTCGTGTTTGAATGTCAGAGTTCATATCACGGACAAAGTGCTTTCCGTGCTGTTATTTGCGCGTGGAAACATAAAATACAAGAAAAGTAATAACTAAATTTGCTACATTTTTGTTTGAAATTCACACGTGCGTAAACAGATTTAATACGTGAGTCTTTTTTTTTCATTGAATTTTCACAGATGTTTTTTTTTCTTGTGTGAATAATTAACGCACATGATTTTACAAAGCGTATCATTAGAGGATATCACAGTTGGTTATATACGCGATGGGATTTGCTGGAATCGGCAATTAGAAACAAAACGAAGATCGATATATCGATATGCGATATATATCGATTTGCGATATATATCGATTTGCGATATATATCGATATGCGATATATATATCGATTTGCGATATTAAAAAAAGTTTTATAGTCTACTTTTTACTCGAACGTCGAATGAATTTCGTATGTGGGATTGTGGAAAAGTGACGAACAAGGCGCGCGATTCGGCTTTTCGCGGCGTTTTTCGCGAGAAATAAATTGTTGAATAAACACGAGGATCAATAAAAGGAGTTATTTCTTTACTTACAATGCGAAGCATCAGAATTTTAGATTCTTGAGAAACAAAAACTATTTCGTTCATTGTTAGACGATTGCGCGTTTGATTAGCGAGGTGGAATTAATAACGGCGCCAGGAATTCACGAAACATTTTCGTTCTGCGAGGTTTAAGCCAAGTTACGTGTTCGTGTACACCGCACGACGGGACTAACGAAGTCATTCCGCAGTGCGAAGTCACGTATGATGGTCAAAAATGGAAATGTTATAAAATAAAAGTTAAAGGTCAAACTATAGTAAAAATTTTGTAAAAAAAAGTAAGAATATCCGCTTGTGTATCATGTCGTTGTTCAAGTTGTGATTACTTATTTACGTGTAAGTGTGAATCCGATTAAGTGAGAAGAGACACAATCGGTGAATAAATTGAAAATTTGTATCTCCCCATTCACAAGCTTTTTAATTTAACTCTTTTTTTCCGCGAAACTAAAACCCGACGAAGATCTTTTCGCGACGTCTCTCACAGACACTGGCTTGTAAATTGCTTGGTTCCGAGTTGAATCTTAAATTCTATGTCGGAGAAGGTCCTTCGAGTGGAGCGCGCGAAGAGCGTCGACAACTGGCGTCTCTCCTTTTCGTATCGGCGACGTCGGGACGACCGTCTCGCTCGAGTACGTCTGTCGTTGTCATGAAAATGCAGAGGGCTTTGATTCCCGAGGACAATGCGAGCTCTCTCTCTCTCTCTCTCGCTGTCTCTCTTTCTCTCTCCTCGAGCTAATGAAATTTCATCGACATCAGAGCCAGTGTCGTTTGCGCCTGTCCTCGGGGCTGAGATTCGCGCGCGCGTCGACCTCTCGAGAGAAGTCGTTTTCGGGCGAGCATCTCCTCCTCGTCGGTCGCATGCTCGAGCAGCATCCCAATCCTGTCTTTCCATTTCCTCGGGACGGCATCGCGACAGCTTATCACGGCGCTGACGGTTCGTCACGCGATATACATGTACATCCTCGCTGTTGCTTAAATCTAAATGGAACACGTTTGAGACGCCACGTCAGTGTGCGAGATTCTCGCGAGGCGAAAACGCAAGTCAAAACTCTGAGTCACAAAGAAAATGATAATAAAAAATCTTGATTAACCTCGGGTTGTTCGGGCCGTGGGACTGGATGTTTTTTTTTCGTAAATAAATGAAATTGTTTAATTCCCAAACGTTTCGGTTTATTTTTACGATGCTCACACATGTTCGAAGAATGCGCACTGAAGTGCGAGCAATGCAAAGTTCACAGAGTGAACTTGTACTTTTATTAATTGACTGACATCAAGTCTCAACACCCTTCAACATGTGCGAGCATAGTCAACAATAAACTTTAGAGGAAGTTTTTACCAGTCCACCGAAGATGGATCTAAAATAGATGGACCGGTTTAAAATAAACCGAAACGTTTGGGAATGAAACGCTTTCATTTATTTACGACGAAACATCCAGTCCCACGGCTCGAACGGTTAATCAAGATTTTTGAATATTACAAGCACGAGCCCGAGGATTTCACCTTTAGAATCACATCAAATTTGAATAATATATCTTCATTAAAGACGCAAAACAATTAAATGCAACCGTTTCAAACGCAAAAAAAAACATCGCAAAGCACATGCGCTTTATAATTAATAGGCGAGGCAGCAGCTTTTTACAAAGATTTTTTTTTACAATTTATAAAAGAAGATAAAGTCACTTCGCGTTTGCAATATAAATATTGAAAGTTCGTTATCGCACTCTAAAAGCTCGTCAATGTCATTGTGTGTATGCACGCTATGTGTAAGTGAAAAAACATCAATGGTGTTCAAAGTTTCAAAACAAATCCGCGCAGCTCGTCGGAATTATCCCCCGACGATGTAGCGTCGCAAAATTCGCGAGTTTACTCTCATATGGGAGTACCACTCTCTTCTCTCTCGCGCGGAGAGTTACCGAGCATTAAACCTATCTCGGAGGAGAAAACTAACGCCATTACGTGCGGATAAGACCGTTCGCATTAAGGTGGCGTTAGAGAATGGCAAATAGAATTACACACTCGCGCGGAGGACACACTCACTCTCTCTCTCTCTCTCTCTTTGGTGTGTTTCGCGGCGGTGAGATCCCGGCGAATTTCGCGCGTGTAAACAGCGACCGCCGCGCAAAACGACGACGGAATTACCGTCCGCGCATCCCGCGTTTTCGCATGAAATAGGTGTGTGTCGCGCTCGCGTAATTTGGCATTAAGTCGATTCATGGCGAGAGATAGAGAGAGAGAACCGATCGTGGGTGGTGGTGTGAGTCACGAGCGGGCGGGTTTCGCGCTCGATAATCTTAATTCGATGAAACGTATCGCCGCGCAAATACAGAAGCTTTGCGTTACGTTTAACCGGTATTTCCTCGGTAAAAGCTTCGATAAAAGCCTCCATTTTTTTTTGTTTTTTTATGTAATTTACGCTCGCGAGAACTCTCCTCTTTGCTGATATTTTATTGCTAAGTTTAATTCGCACAACGTATTATTTTATTCAACAATCATAATGGAAGAGAAAAAGAGGATATATTAAAATTCAAATAAATAAGTAATACTCTGCGTTTCGCCGATCCGATTTATACGTCGTGAAATTTTCAGAAAAGAAGGGATTTCTCTGTGGCGCGCGGTAGAACCGCGGCGGCAACGGCGGCTGAAAACTCGGGCAATTTTTCATGCAAATGCCGCGCCGATACCCCACGTGAAACGCCGTACACCCCGAGGAATTGGGTCGCTCTGTTTAGGTCGCTTTTTTCGGAGTAATGGAACTTTGCATACACACGTACACACGCGGTACACACACACACACATTCGTGCGCGCGCGCGCGCGCGCGTTCGCGCCCATGCATAATTAGCCTCGTGTGTCACACGAGCGCAAGTAGGACATGATAATTGTCCGATAGCGAGATGCATGAAACGCTCGGAAAAACAAAGAGCGACGTTTAATCAGACGTTTAGCGTTAAATACGGGCTGTCGACTCTCTCTTTTCTTGTCGCGCGCGCGTCTCCTGCGAGTTCGCCGCACAATTTCTCGCAAGATTCTCTGCGAATATTATTAATCAGCGATTCCGCGTCGCACACACATTTCTCTCGTATTACTTTCTTCTCGAAATGAGATGCGGTTCGTTTTACGTCCCCCGCAAGGTATACCCCACTTTCCGCGAAGTAGATCCTTAAAGTCGTGGAGAGACGTGGAGGAGGATCGTTTCGCCTTCTAAACGCCGTTGCGGCGTTCCCCGGGATGCGGTTCGTTAACCCGAATTGCCGCGACCCTCCGCGCGAGATTAAGAACGTCATGGTGGGAATTTTCGCGCGCGCGGTAGCGCGACGTCGTGTCTTCCCGCCTTCGCGGGAAGAAGAAAAGGAAGAAGCCTCTCCCTCTCGAAGCCCGGATGCCCCGGAAGTTGGCCGAGATCCAGGCTGCTGTGGCGTCGTAAAATTTATCGTTTAATTGCTTTCGGCGGACAACGGCGTTCCGATAAGGAATGTACCGATCCCTCGACCGACACCGAACAAAAGCGGGTGGCTTCATCGAGATTACCGTCACGTTTCCGCCGGTCTGCTACCACCATCGTTTCGCTCCCTCCCCCCGTTCCTTCCTCTCGAAACGCGCTCCCGCAGTTTCCCGCTCACGATCGCTCAAGCTCCTTTTCATTCGCTCGCGCGAGCTCGCCTAATACCGCTAATTACCTCGCGATGCGATCGGTAGTAGCGAGCAGACGACGACGGCTGATACGATGAGATATGCGGTGAGAGAAATTAATGGGTAGATAGAGGTCGTCGTAAGATGCTCACGCTACTTCTTGGTTAAATTTGAAGAAAGAATTAATGACGACAACACAAGCGTGTGCATGTGTGTGTGTGTGCACGTGGTTACGATGTAATTCCAAGTATGTTACGTAGAGTCAACCCAGTTTCCAGTCTTGTAAACATGTACTAAACTTCCGAAATGGTTGTTTGTGTTGCAGGTGAGCTTAATGGATTTGGCGCGGGAGATGTAGATGTAAGTTAGAATAAAATTCATGGGAAGAGAATAAAGACCGCATCAACGGAATATTTCGAGGTCGATGTGTGGGATCGACCGGAAGAGGAGGTACGTTCGAGTTACGTTCGCGAACGCCCAAATACAATATTGAACTCCGGAGTATCGATATGCAAGCGGTGCAGCTTGCAAAATTGGTTCCAAGTATACGAAAGCTCTCTCTCTCTTTTGCGCGCGCGCCCTTCGTCGTCGCCGAGGCATCGCCTTGAATAAAGTAGAGGATTCGCGGGTCTTCTCGAGCAATTTCTGCCTGTGCGCCAGGCATTATTAATACGGTTTCTCTGTGGGACCCAAGTATATTATGCTCACCCAGAGGTCCAAACTCGCTTAGATCGTTCCTTTTCAATCGGATCGATCCTCAGAGTCGAGAAAATTGCGGCACGCGAGCGTCCGCGTTTCTCCCAAAAGAGACGGGGTAAATATGTATGTAAACTCTTACGTCGAGAAAAACTACAAGTTTAAGAAAAGACAAGACGAGAGAGAGACTGTTTGATTTGTAAATTAAATTATATCGGTCGTCTCTCTCTTTTTTTTTGTCTCAACGACGCACATTTGCTCGTTTCGTCTTCTCGCGCGTTTAAAGTTGTAAATCGCGTTGCCTCACTCGCGCGCAAGCAGATTCCCCGCTATATATCCGCAGGGCCCCGCCGACTTCAGGCTCCCGTTTGACACTGCTAATAAAATATCGCGCTACATTAGCGTGGCGTGG
This sequence comes from Pseudomyrmex cubaensis, assembly GCA_014825685.1. Taxonomy (NCBI): domain Eukaryota; kingdom Metazoa; phylum Arthropoda; class Insecta; order Hymenoptera; family Formicidae; genus Pseudomyrmex; species Pseudomyrmex cubaensis. The sequence goes on from QVOA01020055.1 coordinate 67,074, forward strand.
CGGCGCACTGCCGTTCATTTGCATAAAGCGGGCGGCAACACAAGCGCCGTGTTCTCGTGCTCGAGAATGATTTAATTCGGGTATCAAGACTTGGATGCGGAACAAACGCTTTGTTACCATTACTTTTGACGTACCCGCGCGCGTATTCCCCCCCCCCCCTTGCGCTTAATTACTTGCATTAGTCGCTCCGCCGTCTTTTCGTTACCGTCAACGACGTAACGCGAAACCGGGCTGTTCATCTAGCCTTTCTCCATGGAAGTGAGGGATTAATCAAATTTCTAACCAACGCATTTCGCGAATTTGTTGTATGTTTCTCTCTCTCTCTCTCTCTCTTTCTCTGTGACGTTTGCGATGTTAAAACACGTCTCTCCGTTAATACAAGAACTTCCATTTTCCGGAATTCGCGAGATGTATATCGCGCGTTTTTGCGTTTCTCCTCGCTATTTGTTGTTATACCGTCTTTAATTGAGAACGCCATCAGGGGCAATGACTTTTTTTTTGTTCCCTGAGAAACTATACCGCGCCGTGTGTCAAGTGCCGGCAGTGTCGGGAGGTAGTTTATCGTTTCCGAGAGAGAACCGGCTGGCGAGAGAGAACTACCGAAGAGTCTTATTAAAGCCGCGCCGAACTTGCGCGACGTAAGACGAGACTAACCTATATTTGCTAACGTGCAAATACGGCTCCTGCCCTCCTTTCTCTCTCTCCCCCCGAGGGACAATCTCTGGGGACCTCCAGGTGGAGCGACAAAACCCAATTTCCACGATCCGTACGCGGCTTAAACGTATTAACGTTGGTAGTAAAGAGACGCGACGCCTCCTCTCTTACGTGTATCCCAATTTCGCTCGCATGCTTTTCCCGGAGCGGAGAGAGTTTCCCTCCGATATATATTTCGCGGCAGAGGGATTCGCGCAAATATTTTCCAGTCCCGTCCGCGTTTGCTTTACAATCTCGGCGATTTGGCGCCGTGGACGCGCGAGACCGTCTTCTCTCTCTCTCTCTCTTCTCTTCCTCCTCCTCCTCTTTGATACATAGTTCGCATTACGGTGTATAGTTTCGTCGTGCCACTTTTTGGAATTACGCGAAACCGTGTGTTACACGTGTTTCTCTCTCTCTCTCTTGTTCCGGCGCGAAATGTAGGCACGCCGTATAATTGCCGCGGCAAAAAAAACAAACGATCCTCGCGTAATAACTTAATGGATGAAATGGATTAAGAGCGCGCGAGGAAAAAAAGTTTTCTTATTTTTTAATTATATACCTGAAATTTAAATAGCGCATTATGAAGGAAAATTTTTCTCCGGTTGGAGCACACTTTGTACTTAATACAACCTCCGTAAATTGTGATCTCTTATATTTTGTTCCGCGGGTACAATTAACGCGCGCGCGCGCGCACACAAAGCCGAGTGAAACTAAAAAAAAATGTTTCCATTTCACTTTTTTTGTTCGGCACTTTTACAAGCTTAAATCAACACTGTTGGATATTTCAGTACTTTCTCGTGTTTTTGTTCTATTCACCTGAACGGGAATTTATACACTTATAGAATAAGATCTGTTTTTTTTTTTTTTTTTTTCAAAGATGAACTCGCTCGCTCGCTCAATTGTCGACGAGATCGATCGATTCGCGATATTAGTAGTGCGATGAAAATCGAGCGATGTGTTAGCGAACTAGGTTTTGTTTTAACGCGATTTTCATGCCGCCGATCTATATGAAACACAGCTGCCGCGTCGTGCATGCAACTTGTGATATCGGTTTCGCATTAATTCTTTCCTCGACGGAAACTTCTTCTAGCTGGTGTGTGCAAAGTTATATCGATTGATGTTTCATTTGTTGTTCTTGATTATATTAACGCGCCGAGTCACTCGGCGCGTCGCAGAATAGCGTTCTGGATTTCGAAACCGGAGCGCGTTAAACTGCATTATGCAACAAAGGCTGAGTATAGTTCGCGGTTATAATGCATTCTTTCGCTGTTGCACAGCCGCATCGACGTTTTCCGTCTCTACACGGCAAACTCCCATTACCGATGCGCTTCGCGCGCAGCAAGAAACCGTTTCCGCCGTCTGAGCGGAAGCGCAACTTGGCGTCGCGCACGTGCATACGATCGTCTTCCCGGGGGGGAAGATGATGTGCGCGAAAGTTCGAAAATTGTAGTTTTTCGAATCGCGCGTGTGAACGAGAAGGAAGGAGAAAAGTTCGCGCGTCCCCTTGCGATTTATACCTTATTAAATCTTTCCACGACGTTTCACGACGTTTTTACATTCCGAAACTGTGTTTCATAATATTTTAACGTTTACAACGCGCAAGACGTTAGATAAAAATCGTCGGTGACTAATGATGCAAGTTTTTTTGTTGGTAAAAATCTCCGGAGCAAAAATAGCACTTCCCGCTGTTTCAAAGGAGAGAAAGGGTGGCGGACTCGTTCTTGTCGCCCGGTAAATTGAGTAAGCTCGAGTTTAATCGAATACCCGGGCACAGAGTGCCGCGGCAAAGAAATAAAACAAGAGAGAGAGAGAAAGCCAGCTGGAAGGACGATTGAAAACGCTGCGGCCTGATATCTCTTATTGCGCCCCGCACAACCGCCGCTTCCTATTAAATTCGAGTTTATTGTAATCCGAGAGAGAGTAACGTCGCGCGACGTGTGCGCATTTCTCGCGCGCGCGCGCGCACACGTTCATGCCGCGATGACGGAATCGAAATCGAGGACGGAATTTATATTCCGTAATTATATTGCGCGCAGGAGCCGGTCGGAATTACCCGCAATTCCGTTAAATAACGTTCGTCGTGGTAACACATCATCTGCGCGATATTAAATATCTTCAACAATTTTAATGAAAAATACGAGCTCACGTCGGCGAAACTTGGAGTGAATACGGCTCCATTTACATTTTATCTGCCAGAGAGAATTTTTTATCTGTGGCGGCGGCGGAGGCGGTGTGTCATACAAACTCGCTGTGTACAAATTTAAATGAGCCACGTAGTAATAATTTACCGTGCGGTATGCGCGTGCCGTATTTTCTAGCTCCATTAGAATCTATCTATTTTTTACTCATTCGCAACTATAACGCATTTTCGAAATAGCACTTTTCATTGTTAATAGATCTGCGTTAAATATTCAATAGTACATTACGGAAAATCGCGTCGCGATTAACGGTCGGATTTATAGTTGATGGTGATCGATCAATAATCTGGCGCGTTCTCTTTAGCGTGTCACACCGATATCGTGTAATTGTTTTAGAGTCCAAAATGTCACTCGACTGTCGAAACTTTAGAAAATTTATACGAAAAGCGATATGGATTGCTATTTGAATTCGGTGCGCCGATACACATAGCGTACCTTTGCATTTTGATCCACTTTGGCGGGAGTAGCGGGATCTTTTCAGCGGCAAGATTGATTTTTCAGGGTTAAAGGTGAAGTCACGTTGTACGAAAGCGGCGGAACTTAAGTAAACGCGGGGCCGTTGCGCGCGGGGCGCGATTTATTCGATAGAACCGGCAGGCTAACCGGATACTCCTTGTTATTGCGTGACGTGTCGGCCATAAAGCCCCAGCGAATTATTGCGCGGATTTGCCACGGAGTAACGCCAACGTGCTTTCTGAAATGAAACGCGGAAATTCGCGCGCCGTCACGCGGACGTATTGGCGGCCCGTATCGCACGCCCAACGTGCGGACGCGAAAAAAAACTCTCTTGCGATTCGAGACGTTTTTATCACAGAGCTGAAAAAAAAAAAAAAAATAAAACGCGAGATCTCGTGTGTGTTTCCGGCGGAATACGGCGGGGTGTACGACTGAATCGTTAATGTTACGCGAACAAAAGCGCAGCTATGGCTTAATAAAAGCCCAAACCAAATTTTCGGAGAGCACAATCGCAGAGGTTGCTTTAATTAAAACGTCACGGTCATTTGGGAATGTAACGTCGAAATGAAATCCGTAATTTTGTGAAATCGGCGTCGCGATGAAAATTTCGCGATATTACAGTTGTTAACAATTACATCGGAAAAAGTTTTACCTTGGAAAATTAAGCTGAAATTACTATTATTAAAAAAAAATAAAAATAAAAATAAAACCTGTTTAATGCGTTAATTTATAGATAGCAAAATTGTAATCCGAAAATACAGCGCGGTAACAAATAATTAATCCGGCAATAACGCGTGTTATGCGCATGTAACTTGCACGCGAAATTCATCATTGCATTGCACGCGACGAATCGCGGCGTGTAATAAAGGAAAAAAAATAAAAATAAAAAACGAATCTCGCAACGAACGAACTCGCCGCATCGCGTGGAATCCTCCAGCCCGCGATGAACGTTATTTACGAGAATTTTGTATATAATATAATATCAGTTTTAAAAAGGGTCTCGCAAATTAATATACGGGATTATCGTGCGTTATAAAATATATTAACGGCATTATTGCCGTTGGGAATCGGGTAACGAATAAATTTTAATGGCGTGAAGTTCAGAGACGAGAAACTGTGTGAAATCTCATACGTTGGCATCGTCGCGCGTGTAATACGGCGAGACTATAATAAAATCAAAAACGCGCCGTGTCGATAATTCGACCCTCGATTGACGTCATTCGCGAAATCGCAGCCTCGTCAAAAATTATCGATAAAACCGACCGGAGGAAAGTAATTGTTCTGGCAATAAAACGGCCGCGATCGCGTGCGGCGATCCGCAGAGACGACGACGACGAACGTCACATAGGGTAAAACAAAGATAGACGCGGAGAGAAAATGAGACAAAAAATAAAGGGGATGGCTGTGCGAGGGGTGGCGCCGGCGATCAAGGGAGAAAGCGTCACAGCGGGGCTCTACCTTTCGCCGTGCTTTCTTCCTGGGCTTTTTTATTTGTTTGCCTCTCTTCAGCGAGGCCATTGTTCGCTCTGAAGATCGTCGTGGCGAGTTGAATGGCCCTTAAACAGCGGTCCGCATGTGCCGCCAGTGCCGCGCTACTGTGTGTACAGTCGTTCTGTGCGCGATGCCACCGAGAGAACATGCCGCGTGACTCTCTCGCCTGACAGCTTCCTCTTCCTCCTCGCGAACAAACCCAAGATAAATAATCGTTAAACTGCCGAGTTTAATTAATTGCCGTACGATCAAATGATTTCGTCGACAATGGAAATATTTACGGCGTTGTTTCCTCTCTCCCGCTTCCTCCCCCTGGTATGACTCTTCTTTCTTCATTATCAGAATGATAAACTCGAACGATATAATCTCGAACGTTGTTCAGGTTTCCAAATGGACAAATACAATTCCGCTTCGTGTTCATGATAGCGGGCAAGTGTATTTAATATCTATCATTACGCTGTTAAATCCCATTAACGGAACGAACGCGAGAGCACTTAAAAATTTTACGGAGGAGGGGAAAGGGGGAAGAGTGAAATATAATTATTTTATTAGCGGGGAGTTGTGAGGACACTCGATTGCACTTTGCGCGGCCGACGATTGCTGGTAAACCGATGTGTTAACTTTGTAACATTTATCGCGCAAACAGAGCAATATAACCGATCAATCCGACAACGAAAAAAAAAAAAAAGGTTTGCGTTGGTCCAGATAATACTGTGTACGCGACACAGAGGCGCGGCGCGATTGAAGTGCACACAAACGGTCAGTGCGCGCACAAATCGCATCGCGAGCAAAAAGCATGCGAAGCGATTCCGTTTTGCGAATACCGTTAACGTCATAAAATGTTTCTTACGTACATGTGCACGTACGTGACGCAAATCGCGCGCGCGCGCGCGCGTGACAGATTGCACACAGCGCGAGCAGATATTTCGCAAAACACACATTACAACTCGCCGACATTTATCATGCCAATGAGATTGTGTGAAGCACCGCGCGCGATGTGCTTCTGCTCTAACGGAAATACAAACGGGAGGCGGCTGGAGCGGGGAACATTTTCGGCGGAGACGAAATTGTCAAATATTTGCGGTTAATTTAACGAAAAATCCGAAGATTTCGACGCTTACATTTCGAAGCGTGCGTTGGACGAACAAAATCGAGATGGTTTGAAAATTCGCACGTTCGCAATTAAAAACCTTGTGCGCCCCGTGAGAAGTCGGGGGGCGATATCACCGAAAGAATCGAAGTGACACTATTTCTGTACTCTCGCATTTTTTTTATCTGTTCCGTTCGTTTTATCAGTTCCGAGTTTTATGTCGGATGACAAATGCATGGTGGCGACCGATCGATGACGCGAGAAAATTCAGTTCGCGTTTAGTTGAGCACGAGGAGACCTCGAAAAAATCGCGAATCGATCGAAATCGGAACGCTCGCGATTCCCTGGCGAAATCGTTCGGCGCTTTCCGAAGGTCCGCTTCCTGAATAATGCAGAGCGTCGTCGCGCGAGAAACGTCGAACGTGACCGAAATGAAAGGAAAGGAAGGGGAGGAAAAAAAAGGAGAGCAGAGCGCGATGAAGGGGGGCAACGTGTCTCTAACACGCCGTGGCCTCGGTCAAAGAAACGCCTTTAAAGCCGGGGCTGATCCTCGTCGTGAATGACGAAATCGGAAGCGATCGGCGGAAGCTCCGGGAACTAAGAGCTCCGAGCGTGGGTAGGTATCCACTTCTTCCGGCGACGGATCTTTTTGCGACAAAGTATCAGAGGAATATCTCGTAGAAACGCAAAACGGAATATACTTTGCGATAAGAGAGAGAGACGCATTAGTAATATTTCTTGCGCCATTATAATGACGGGATGTTCTTGCGCTTAACTTCTCTTTATCGGATTTGAGAGAAATCTGCTTATTCTCTTTCTGTTCTCAAAAGGAATGTGTCATACTGGCGCAAAGAAGCACAAAGACTCTCTCGGCATTGAAGCGTAAATGTGATGTTACAAAAAATATTACTTGAGGAAAAAAACTATTTGTCTAGAAAATTATAATCTAATCACAAAAGAGATTGCGACATTAGGAAACTACAAAATGTGTCAACATAATTTCTGATCTAGGTGGTTCTAAAGTTCAAGAATTTTTGATAAGAGAGATTGATATTAGGCCGACTTTGTCGGCAAAATGCGCGCAATATCTCAACATAATATCTGGCTTATTCAAAGTTCGAGAATTTTTGTACAAGAACAGCGGTTCAAAAAACCGAATGATTAATAATCCAGGGTTAATAAATATCTCGGCAAACGCGATGACGTAAAACAATCTTCGAACTCGTCAGGCACACCCGCGCCGCCTTTGTTCTTGCATTATTACGAAATTCGCGACCCGTCGGTGCTTTTTCGGAGGCCGTCGCTTCAGTCGATTATGCGAAAGCGCGGCTGACTCTTTTGATATCGACACAATATCGCCGATATGTAAAAAAAAAAAAAAAAACCAAAAAAAAAGAAAAATACTGAAAGCAGAGGGTGAAGAGAAAAGGGACGGTCGGATGCCGGCGTGTCAACAGGTCGATAAAGGGTGTGCACGTGCCCGCGCAAATATTTGCAAGCCCGCACCTTGCACGTCGGCGGGGGCGTTCTTTTTTGGACTCTTGCCTTTCGTAAATATGGATGTTGCTTTGAGAGCGAGATCGGAAAAGGATTAAAACGATGAACAGTCCGGGTGACGACGAGCAGACGTCGAGGGACGGAAAGCAGATGGGCGCGCGCGCCCTCATACTTTTGCTATTCTCTCTCTTCTCGCTGGATAATGCCCGTAAATCAGAAATTACAAATAACTAAAGTATAACGTTGCGCAGAAAGATAATGATAAAATGAAATAGTACGCGTGTACATTCTGCTCCGCAATAAATTTTCAAATTAGAAGAAGTTAAAACGTGCAGCTAGAATTTATTAAAAATCGAAGTCGAACGATACATAAAATTTATCAATTATTCTCTAGAACATTTTTTACACGATACATTTATACTCGGTATAAAAGTAGAGCGCACGAGAAAAAAGAAGTTGAAAACTGAAACGTTGGGGGAGGGGGTGAAGCGAAACAGGAAGCTGAACAGAGTACAGGAAAATCGTCGGGTAAACGGAAGAACGAGGATTTCTATTTTCTTCAAGTCCACTGCTATGAAGCGGATCAATTTCATTTTCCCTCAAGAGTAGAAGAAAAACAAGCGATTTTCCTTTTCCACCCTCCTGTGCGCTCGTCGAGACGAGCAGACGAGCGAAAAGTGTTGACGGCAGAATACCTTAAACTCCCGGAAAGTTGTTAATCTCGTTGCTTTTTTTCCTTTCGCCGCGGTTTCGTTCGATCCTCCAACCTCGACAGAAGCTTTTTCTTTTTCTTCTTCTTCTTCTTCTTCTCTTTCGTCGTTGTCGTCGTCGTCGTCCACCGCTGCTGTCTCTGAGCACGTACCACCGATCTCGAGTTAAACCAAGTTTTGTTAAGAAAGTAAGCACAATTTATTCTCCCGTCTTTTTTCTTCGGGCTTCGAATCAAGATTTGCTCCGACTTGTCTTCACAGTGGGTGGCGAAATGGGTAATCAACTGGCTACACAAGTCAGTTAAATCACATTTTTCTCTTGTGAGCAAAGTACATAATTATGCGGCATATAATAAGCATATGATACACGCGTGTCTATCGCTAATTTTGTACGTGTGTACCATATAGTTTAATTTTCTTTTTTTTTCTTGTACTTTCGTCGAGAAAATTAACATCACGCGACAAATTTTACTATGTATGTATCTCCGCGACACGTACGATATTACATTATACATGTGAAAAAAAAAAAAGTATGAAAAGAACACGTAATGATTTCGCGACAAACAAGTCGAGGGAAAAAAAAGACAGTTTATTAGAAGCAGGCAAATGAGGAGAGAGAGTGAGGATATATTAGTCTGCCGAAAGAGCCTCCTATGTGTGTGTGGACGTCGCTCTTTGTCGCATTTTTCCTATTCACCTTACGGAATTAACCGAGTCGCTCTTTGCCGACCGCTTAATTGACACCTTGTTGTTATCGGTCGCGGGAGTCGCGCTTTTTCGTGTCTCGCCTCCGTGTCTTTTTCATTCGGCCAATCCTTCTTTTTTATTCCAGCGGCGGCAAAGGAAACAAAAAAAAAAATCTTTGCTGCGCTCGCAATATTCCGTCTCTGTGAATGCGCACATCTCTTTGAACGAATAGAAACTGCCGTATTCTCTATTCTCTCTCTCTCTCTCTGTTTCTCTCTGTCTAAAGCGCACGATGTGTATTTTCATGGCACTGATATATATTTTCCTCGCAGCAATGCCCTATAAAACTGGCTCTTAGAATTTGTTGAATGTGATGTATATACGTTTGTTGTTGCCCCGCGCGGCGGCGGCGGGCGTTTACGAGCGAGCCAGATTGAATGGTCAATCATGAGATAGAATTGTAATTTAAATTGCATTTACGGGTGCCCGCAGATTGTAGCGTAATTAGACAATAACGAGATCCGCCGAGTTTCGTGATCGATGATGACCCCTTTCTCTCCCCTCCCCCCTCCGTCGTCATCACGCTAACATTTCCGTTTCGATTTGACGGAATCGCTGCGCATACGCGCGACCCCGGGACAGCGAGGGAGAGGGAGGGCTTCTCTTCGGGGTTCAATTTGATCAGAAACGAAATGGGGGAGGGGGGAGAGGTTCAATTTCGCCGAACTAATCACAATTGTGACACTTGCGCGAAAGACGTCTCGTCTCGGAAACGGGATCGCGATATCACGGACTCGGTAATTTCCACGGGCCGAGACACGCGGTGTCGATGATAATTCGATCTGACATTCGGCCGGGGTTTTGATTCGTGCCGAATTAACAGCGCGAAACGAAACACACATACAACGTTTCGTCCGGAGCGATGCGGATGACACACACGGGATGATGATGAAAACGCTATATATATCTAATCTATTTAGTTCAGAGATTTTGAGATTAATGTATATATATATATAATATTCGTCATCGACGGGCGGGCGCGCACGCGCGCGTGAAGCGGTTATCAGCGTACAAAAATACAGTAGTTTTCACGGACGTTCCGCTGGCAAAGCAATCATTTTTTTTTTTAATTTTTTTTATACCCGATATTAAATAGCGTATAATCACGTTATAAAACGCGCGCGAAGCAAGATATTTTCTGCAGAAAAGATCTACGTCACGCGCTCCCCCATTGAAATTACGACGGTTTTTCCTTCTTTCTTTCTTTTATGCATTAACGCTTTCAGATCTCGCGTCTCGCGAGCAAAGCTCTATAATTTTCAGCTTCGAGCGGCAGTCCGGCAATTAAGCGCGCCAGATTAAAAGTTCTCCAAAGAAAAAACGCGCTCGAATGCAAATCGCTCGCGAGAAAAGAATACCGGTTCCGCGTATATTACGTCTCTTTTCTCGCGCTCGAGGGAGAGACATCTCGCGAAGCGGCGCAACCTTAGCCCGGATTAATCCCGATCGCCATCGAATTCCGCTAATTGGCAGAATTCCGAAGACAGCTGCGCGAAGAGCCGCTAATAGGTGATTCAGATTTAAATCCCGATCGCTCCCGTCCGGATATAATAGCGCGATATTACGCCGCGTCTTTCCTCGTCGTCGCTGCTTTGCGGCTTTTCTTCATTGATGAATATAGGCCGGAGAAGAAGAAAAAGAAAAGAAGAGAGAGAAAAAGAGAAGCTAACGGAAAGGTGAGGGCGAGAGATAAAAGACCAATCGCGCTTGTGCCGGCGCGATTAACACCGAGACTGCAAGAAGCGGCCGAGATCCTCTCGGTGAAGGAAACTTTTTTAATTTCGAACATCCGTGGAAATTATCGACTAACTTCACTCGGGGGTTTACTACGACTCTGGCTCTGCCCTCTGCCCTTCATTCGTGACTTTCCGTCGTGGATACGTTTCCTGGTCGCTATTCAAATTAAGTGGAAAGTTCATCTCTGCCGCTTCGCTCGCGTAATTTCTTGAGTGATTACGCGCGTGCAGTACTAGCGTCGCTGTTTGTTTCATGAAAAAAAGAAAAAAAAAAAAAAGAACGAGGCACGAACCCCCGTCGTAATGAGAGCAGCGCGGAGAATTTGCACTTGACTGTCTGCCGCTTGAAAAGTCGAGGATCCATTCGAGACGGGGGGGAGAAACTTAATATCGAATGTAAACGAGAGCCATCGATATCGCAGGTACAACCACGTGAAATATGCGAGCGAGAAAAGTAACGCCATTATCGCACGTTTTTTTTTCTCCGTCTCGATATTCCGCGAAAGTATATACATGTATGTACGAATAGTTCGCGCTCTCGCGACATAAAGCGAGACATGCGCGGAATAAAAACGACGTTCGATTTTTTTTTATTTTTTATGAGAATTGGTGCAATTTTTGCTCGGTCTCGTCGGTATTCGGCTCGTGCCTCGCAATTATCGTATTAGCGAAATTTTTCACGTAACGTAATTGCGCGCGCGCGCGTTAGTTACGGCCGCGTTGCGTACCCACGGCAAAATGAAGATACACGAGAGATGCAATAACAGTAAATGTGGGAAATATTAGAAGAAGCGGACGACTACGCTGCGAAATCCTCTCCAAAAAAGAGAGAGATCTTCCTCCTTTCTTTATACGTTCCTTATTTTAAAACTTGGCGCTTGTCCGCTTCTCATTGTCCTTTAGTCGCCTCTTCTCAAGGAACATTGACCGGCCATATTTTTCTCCGTTGTTACGGCAAAAGCCTATTGAAATTTACGATCGTCGTGTTTTATTAGAGCGAGTCCGTCGCAAACGGGGGCATAGCATTTTAACTCGCCGTCGCGCGCGAGTTATGGAACTATAAAAAATATAAATAAGAGCCGTCTCGTTTATCGCGGCTTTTTTATTTGATCAGAAACTTAAATTACGCCCGTGATAATAATGGACGATTATCTCTCCCTCTCTCTCTCTCTCTTTGGACGACTATCTCTCGTATTTTTCCGTCGGACACACACACACGCACACACATAAACACGTCGCATAATAAACGCGCGCGAGGGAGGATTAGTTCTCTTTGTCGGTTTCGCAAATCTGCTGCGCGATGGACCGGTCGGAACTCGCCCGTCGCAATCATAGACGTTAAACAGTAATAGCCCGCGCATTATGACACGCGAAGAAGCTTAATCGGATCTAAGTGACCTAGTTGCGTCGGCGCTTCGCACCGTCTGACTTAATTCGCCGCGCCGACTCTCATCCGCGCATCTCGCGTAAAAAAAAAGGATTGAACGCACAAACAAAATGATTTCCAACCGGAGCTTTTCGCAAAAATATATATATTCTCATATAGAATTTTCTCTCTCTCTCTGTATATACATGACGTTTCCCCGGAACGTAAGTATGTGAACCAAATAGTTTCAGCAACGTTTCCGTAAACGTACGCGATGTCGAATGAATGCGTATCAAGCGCGCGTACACTTTCCGTTTGTACTTTGCGAACAAATATTTCTCTTTCGTACTATAGACACCGGTATACAGCGTACCGATATTTATATTATCAGTGCGCGCGAGGAATATTTTATACTGCGCGTTTCAGCCCGCGCGCGTGTACAGAAATATCGTTCTGTGAAAGTTTGCGGCGAGAAACTCGGCTGCGTTGCATTACCGTATGGTAAAGTTGCGACCCACTGTGTCTATAGCTAGATATGTCTCGCAAATTACTTGTAGACGTGCGTGCAAGCGGCCGTTAAGGCGGAAATTTAAAAGAAGAGGAGTCAGACGGGGTCGCGCGACTCGCGATTGGCCATAACGAAGCGAACTGCTGACTCCCGTCGTCGTCGATACAACCGAGTGTCGAACTCAATTGACACACGGCGGATCACGGGTTTTACGAGAGTTTAAAATAGATCCCGACTGGATAGAGAGTCGTCGACGAACGGAGCCGAACGAATTGCTCTTCCGTACTCGATGATCGAAAATATCTTTTCCGCGCGATTGAATATATTCTTTAGAAATGAATTTTATCATCGCGCATTTTGCAACGAAAACATGAATTTTTATACCCCCCCAGGGGGTGATGCGGAAGAAAAATCTGGCGACCTTACGCCGCGACCATATAAAAACCCGCTCTCCTGTTTCTAACTTTCTCATCTCTTTTGTAAACTCGAGTTTAAAGTAACAAATCGTAAATCGCAAAGAAAAGAAAGAATTGTATTTCGCGTTCGAACGAATCGCGGGGGGATCGATTTTTCTCCGGAGTTTAATTCTCGAATCGTTCGTTTTTTTTTCGAAACTTTAATCGATAAGAGAAGTGCGAATAAATTAAACGAGACGGCATTGTGTTCTTAATTCGCAAAAAATTCATAACTCCAAACGAGCTAAGTGAAATTCTTCCCTAAGATCGGAGATAAACTTTTTTTTCCGGAAAAATTCGGAACAAATAATTTTTCTTAGCTAACAAACAAGAAGAAAAGGAATATATACAGCGCGCAATACTTATTGCCATTCTGTGAAGATCGCGCGAGATATTCGCGTAACTGTGCTTTCGCGGGAGCGCGATAAAGCGCGGAGTAGGGGAGTCGGGGGGGGTTAAGCTCGCGGAATCGGAAATACAGTTCCGCGAGTTTTCCATTCGATTCCATTCATCGGCCGATTCTCCGGACGGCTCTCGGAAATCCCGTGCCTCGTAAATTTCCGGAAGTGGTTCTCCTCGAGAGAGAGAACAAACGTCGTATTGTTTGGTCCGGAATGGGTTCTTACGTGGATGTCGTCGTTGGTTCGCGCACGCGGCGGTGTGCATCTTCACGCAAACACCCACACCCCCACACACACACCCACACAGTCGCGATCGCCGCATTTACTCGCTTGCATAAATCTCGTCGGAAATATGCCGAGTGAGGGAAGCAAAATTAAGAGCACGGCTATTCGCCCCGGCAATCGCGATAACCACAGCGATGTACTCCCACGTGTGTTTTGCGCCGGTAAATTCCCTCGCATTTCCCCAGCCTCACGCAAATCTTCCTTTTAAATATCAGAGGACCATCCGTTCTAAAGACTGCTCGAAACTGGGGATACAGTTCGATATCGTTCATTAATTGTGCAGCTTTAACGTGTGAATCAGTTGTCACAGCCGCGCGTATATAGCAAAATCCATCGAAAACAGACAATCGTCTGTTGAAAAGGCAGCAATTTGCGCGCATTTGCGCGCGATTGACAGCAATTTTCTGCCGCGCATTATGTTTGCCGAGCATTGTTTAACGCATTTTCATGGAACACTAATGCGAAGTAATCTAACCGCCACTCCTCGCAGGAAACTAATTATCGCAATCAACTCAGTTCGTATAAAGCGTATAGAGCGCGTTCCCGTTCTCTCTGTCATTGTGCTTCTCTGGATGTGTATCACCCTTATTAACACCCGGCACGCTCTCCCCTGCGCGTTCACGCCTACGGGCAGTGGGCGATAGACGAGGAGACTGGGTGTTACATGGGGTAACTTTATGAGCATGGCTGCCGGTAGGCAGCCGCGGCGCCTCTACTCCCTTCGGATTTTCAAAAGCCTCCTGAGGGGACTGACCCTATTTCCAAGTTTCTCTCCGGTTTCGCTCCTCTCCCGCCGGTCTCGGCTAACGCGAAAATATTACGTTTCCAACTCGGTTTTAGTCAAAGACACACCGTTGCCCGACATTCTCCCATTCTGATTTATCGCGGCCGTTCGTTTTCGGAAATTGCACTGTCCGCGCGAAGCGATGTTCAACGTCGATTTGTTCATCGCGGCACGTTTCGGGCAAATGGCCGTCGTTCAACTTTCCGCGCCAAACAAATCGCTTCTCTCGCGAATAAACATCACTCTAATTAATTATTACGCGAAACCAGAGAGAGAGAGAGAGATAGTTCCGGATGAAGGAAAACGCGAGCAATAAGAGAAAACATTTTCTTCGCGCAAAGTAAATAGCGCGAAGTTACATCGCGTGATCCTCGAGTCGTTATCGCGCGAGAAACGCTCGCGCGGATCGTCGTCTTGCAGCGCCGAGACGGCGCGCGATTTATGTCAGACCCTCGTAATACGCGTAAGATAACACAGACAATGACGCGTAATGCGGCGCGCGAGATGTGCATTCGTGTAACTGTGTGTAACTGTCGCATATACAAAAATTCTCCGCCGGCTCTCGGCATGCCGAAACTACAACAATGAGGTCGCGGCATCGCGCCGTATAATTCGCTCGACGTGGCTTCATTGTCGGATATATTTCACAATACATTACATGCCAGCGGCAGAGATCGCGCTGCGGCGGCGCTTTCGGAAATGTCTTGAATATCTTGCCCCCCTCCTCCTCCCCCCCCATTCCTCTCCCTCGACCTGTAAATTATGCCTCTATGATGCGTTAATAGCGTGTATTGTCGGAGATGCTAAACAGAGAAACGGAAAGAGGGAATGAGCGATGCCAGATATGTACATGTGTCTGTGTGTGTTAGAATCTCCGATCTCCCTTCTTCCTCTCTCTCTCAACCACACCGCGCTGCAATAAATAATATATGTTTCTGCATTTAACCGCGCGACAAGGTGCGTTAATTAAAGCGGACCATTGACGCTCACTTTGCGCGTATAGCTCGTTACGAATTTACGTTGAAATCAACGATTTATTGCTTTTTTGGAAATTCCGCTTTGTTGCAGCGCAACATTATATCGATGTTTTCTTTTCGGCTAAATTGTTGCGAAATTTTTATGGTAGTTTTTTTTTTTTTTAATTGAATTAAGTATTTTCCTATGAAAATTCTCTGCTGCTCATTAAAATTGCGTGAACATTTTTACTTTTATTTGAAATTACGCAATATTAAAAGATGGATTGCACACAGTGGGAAAATTATATTGTTCAAAAGTAGTTTCTGATACTTTTGAATGCACTTCGGGGGGTGCACGTCCGAATCGAGAATTTTGTAATTAAACTCGAGCCAATTGCTTCACACGTGAGAAAGCACGGAAAGATCGAAAGTACAAAAAGGGTTCGATTTCGCGTGGAGAATCACTCGGAAACAACACCCCCACATCTCGATGCGGTAAAATCGACGCGATCTCGGTATAGAAGAAGAAAAAAAACAACAATTTTTCGTATTTATTATTTATAACAAAAGTTAGGTTCGCGCTCCATAGAGCATCGACAGTACCCGGACATCCGGGATTTTGCGAACATACTTTCTCTCTCTCAGTTACGGTGAAAGATGCAGTCTCCAACTTCGCAACATATATTTATTCGCTCGAGTTGAAAGCGATGCGAATGCTTGTGAAATATTTTGTTTCAAGACAAGATATTTTGCATCTCGAGTTTTGTTGAAATTGTTTAATATCAAATGCACGCTGACGCTCGAAGTTTGGTATTTAGCGTTATACAATCCGTACAACAGACACGAGAAGTTATTCCGCGTTTGAAAATATTTAACGTTTTCGGGCACCTCGTATGTTATACGTTATATGCAACGCAACTTATATATACACGACCTCGCGCTAAAGAGTTCCAAGGACGAAGTTAACACAGTTCATAACTTTCGACGCGGAACAAATCTTGTGTGTACCTTGCCATTTCCATTTGGAACAATCTTTCATTCGTTTCTGAGTAGCAAAAGAGGGAAAAGGAGAGAGAGAGAGAATTGTGTGCCGCGAGAGAAAAATTTCCATAACAGCCGTTTTCGCCACCTTCGCGAATAGTTTCTCGTCCGTCGCGTGTCGTTTTCGAATTTATCCGATCGACGAAAATTCCGCGTGCCGGATTTTCCGGAGTTTCTCGCGTGGCTCATCGAAATTCGGCGGAATGATTGATCGATCGACCCGCGGGGGCGGAAATTAATCATCTATAATCGCAGTCGTACATCCTCACGCGACGGACGCGGCCTCGACTTCCATCGCGGTGAGGAGGTCGCAGCGAAAAGAGGGAGGGGTGATCGATCCCGGCGGGGTGGAATCTACACAGAATAGCCGGTATCATCTTCCAGAAGGAGAGCAGAAGGGGACAAACGTTGTCGTGGTGGCAGCAAGGTGGAGGCGAAGGGGCCGCGCGCAGAGGGGAGGAGAGAGTTGGCGAGAGAAGCGGGCAGGCTGGCTGGCTGGCAGGGTCGGTGGTGGCCCTTGTATTGATTCACAACCCCTGTCGTCCTCCCTCTCGTCGCCGCCGAGCCGCCACGGAAGTCGAGAAAGAGAGAGAACGAGCGATGGCGCGAGGGGAAGGGGAAGGGATCGTAGTCAACCCCCCTAAACATTGGCGTAGAGCATCTAGACGTCGCCATGTCAGAAATTACTGTCGAGCCCGGTACCACCGATACATGTTAGGAGTTTGGTATATTACTTGCGACTTACCCTATCTCGCTTGGATATAATATCCCGACGATCATTTAACAAAAGCTCCGTTTTAATGCGTGTTAAACGTATGCGCGTCACGTGGTACGCGCTTGTCAAGTTTGACGCGTCGTCGCGACAAAGCTCGTTAAAACAATTCTGCGGCGATGCGCTGTCGTTTCCTCCCTGTCTGCGATATCATGCCTAGCAATCGCGCGCTTGGATTTCAATTAACGCCGAATCCGAAAACGATCCGAGGACGACAACGACGACGA
>QVOA01020188.1:0-24782 GCA_014825685.1 Pseudomyrmex cubaensis
ATATATCCGTCGAGATATAAGTTCAATTGACATTTATATAAAAGATTAATCTGGAATTAAAAAATTAATCTTAAAAAATTTTTTCTGTGAAAAGTCGTTTTAGAACGCGTACTTAGGAAATATTTTAAAGACGATACTAGACGTATTATATACATATGAGATCACTGATGACTCGATCGTGCGATTCTATCGCCAGGAAACGACTCGAAGTTTGGAAAATCGTAGTCAAAGCTCTTCCAGTTTTTTGTTTCTTGTTGTTGTATTTGTTGCAGATTTTTCACTCCCAAGATCTGGAACGGAGATTCCTAGACGATAGAGAGACAGAACGAACAATAAACAATTTCAATTATTATTCTGCATCACGAACAATCAGATAAAATTATAGCAAAGTATAAAATATTTTTGTCAGATTTAATTAACTTTTGATACGCAAAAAAGATTAAGTATAAGAGAATTTATGCGATTTAGTCCCAAATCGTGAAATTTTAACAAATTACGGAAACATCCTTTTCTTATGTGACACCTTTTTCAACATGTAACTTTGAAGATCGTAGCCCATGTAAAAGGCAATTCGCTGGAGGCCTAGAACAGATCGAATCCTCAAACGAGGTTCCGGTTGTAAGAGACGTTTCAGAAGATCCCTCGCCGCCACTGAGATGTCAGCATTCGCCGGCAGGTTTCCCGGCGAATCCGCGATGTTTAAATCGTCCTCATCGGACACGACCTCGGACGACACCGTGGACGGATACTGTAACAAAAACACAACAATCGAACTGGAAAAACGCAAAACAAAAGATAACTTTAATGTTTAAAACTTCATTTTTTTCTCTGTTCACGTTTTACTCGACAAAAAAATAAAGACAATCACGAGGAAAAATGCAAAATCAAATAGCTAAAAATTCTTCAGAGAAGAGAAAAATCTTCGATTCGCGACGTTTTAAATTCGCGTTGTCTCGAATTTAAATCGATCAGCGCGAAAATATTTTCGCGCTCGGGATCGAAGACCCCGCGCGGAAGAAGTTTTTCGCCGTCTCAAACCGACGCGGGAGACGCGGGGGAAATCATAAATATTTCCTTTTACGAGAGAGGCGGACCGGTAAACTAGAGAAGCTATTACCAATGTGTGATATTCCGGTCTGTCTAGGCGCGCTCTCTCGCTCCACGCTCCCGCCGGCCCACTATACACAGGTACATACGAGAAGGCAGGGTCAACGGCCACTCGCGACCCTCAACCTATTCGCTCGCTCCATGTCCCTCCACCGTATGGTACGACCTCACACGACCTCACACACGCAAAAGAGAGGCCTCGCGCGCCAAGCTTATCCTCCGGCGCGAACGAGCTACGCGCGAACGAGGATTTCTTGTGGCGTGTGCAGCTTTGCGGACTCCGCTATTGGGACTCCGCGTCCGTTTCTCGCGCGTGTTGAACGCGCAAAACGGGACCCCATTGCGCGTTGCAACTCTTTGTTGCCGCTGAGTGCCGGCCGATTGTTGTAGGTAAGCGACGGCGATACCGCGCGCGCGGTAAGCACAACACCAAGTGTTGCACGTGCTTGGCAGAGAAACTCCTTCGGAACACACAGCGCGGAACACACAAACACGTGTTGTCCACGTGTTGTGTGTCCTGCGTGTGTATCGGAATGCGTCTCTCGTTTGCAACGCGTGATCCTCCTCGGACGAGCGAGGAGAGACGCGACAGCTGTCTGTCTTTTCAGAATCCCATGCTTATGGGATTTGTTGTTCGTGTGTAACAGTGTAATATTATATACGCGCGACCTCTTAAATCGCGTCGCGAGGAATTTCGAAGTCACTGAACGTTCGAACGGAGTAAAATAAAATAAAAATGCGAATGTAAAAATACGAGGAAATTCCGAAAATAAATATATAGCGCGATAAAAATACGATGAATTCCGAAAATATATACGCGCGAGTCTTCCTGTCAAGGAAGAAATTTGACCCGCAGAATCTACCGCTACCATATAAAAACTTCATTAATTTCCATGTAAATTCCGTCTCCGCCTCGCGTCTTCGGCAAAATATGCGCATACTAATGACTGATTAGCCCCGATATTACCGCAGCTAATCGCGTGAATTTTTATGTTGTTGTTTACAAGCGAGAAAGAGAAAGAGAGAGAGAGGGAGGGAGAGAAAAAGACGAGGACGATCGGTCGAGGTCGTTGGACCACGCGAGAATCTGATCAGGATCCGGACACACGGCGAAACGTAATATCAATTCGATATATCTCGCCAAAAAAAAAAAAACCTTGAGTAACGGTACAGATCTCGTCGTTACGAGATCGTAGATGGATTTTTTAACGCCGTTCCCCATCTCTTCTGCATAGATCAATCGAATTGTCCGCCTGGTCGGCGCCGACGTTCGACGACCGATCGACAACTGATCGAGAGAGTTGGAAGAGCAGACGACGACGAATATAAATAATATATTAGCAATTAAGTTTTATATTTTTATATTTATTTGAATTTGAAATTGTTTATTATTTAAATCTTTTTTCTATTTTTACATATAAATTGTATATGTCACATTTTAAGATATTTATCACGCTGTAATAAATTGATCCAATGTGTGTGTGTGTAGACGCGCAGATGAGAGCGTTAACGAGTTCTTGGCCCACATCCTTCGAAATTAAAATATGCGATTTACGTCGGATCAAGTTGCAATGAGCGCGCGACAGTGTTACCGACGTAATTTCGTATAAAATTGCACTTCCTGCCCACGTGCTCCTGACGACACATCCTGACGTGCGAGACACACGACGCTCGATTCTCGAAATAGAAATCGCGGATCGGAACTACATCTCTTTATGCATAATAAAAACGTCGCAAAAGATAAAAACAAAATTAAAATTAAAGAACACCACGTACTTTGTGAAAAGGGAAATATAACAAAACTAATTAATTTTCCACCTCTTTTAGCGAAATGTACGTTAATTAATAATTTGTATGCAAGATTCGTTTCGCTAATTGTGTGCGTAATTAATTTTTAAGGTCAACAGACTCGCACGATGGCGTGTTTTCCTTCTCGTTTGTTTTATTCTGTTTTTTTTTTTCGCGAAAAAAAAACCAAACAGAAAAATACATATAGACGCAGATAGACGTACACACATCGTGCTAAATGCAAATAACACACACGTTCATCCCGCAAATCTCTGTTGGCGCGCGGCTAATTGTTGAGCAAACTCGAACTTCCGGCTCGATCCAATCGCCGCCCGTCGTCGCGGAGTACGTTCGTTAACGCTGTATACCTTTCGCGAATATATATATTTTTTTTTTTTTTTTAACGAGCAAGCCGGTGTGCGCTCTTTTGTCCGGAAAATAATGGCTATCGAACAATTTCAAACAACTTTATGTTATTCGAGGTAATTGAATTTTTGTTTAGTTTTTTTTTTTTTTTTTTACGAAAGAGAGAAAAAGAGTAAAACCCATGTTTCAGAATTATAGACGATGTAACGACCGGTGAAAATGCATCGAATAAGAACGAGGAGAATATCCACGAGGGGCTTTTCGTGAGAATCTCTTCGTCCCACGGAAAAAGTGTTTATTGCGGTAATTAAGGCGTAACAGGCCGGGAGAAAATGAAGGCGCAGATTTTCAGATCGCGGTTCAGATTCCGTTAAGCAAGCGTGTGCGCGCATACAGCACACAGGATGTTTTTCTCGCTCTGTGCGCGTACGTGTGTGGGAAGAATGGGTTCGCATTACGCACGCGTAGCAATAAAGAATTCGAAGATCTTGAAATTAACGCCGGAATAATCCCGCGCGGCGTCGAACAATATCATACAACGGAATAAAAAAAAAAAATGTTGAGAATATTTTAAAACCGAAGAAATATTTGCTTGCCAATTACGATCGGGAATTGTCCGCTTCTTGTTTTAATTAGCAAGAACGAGAGAGAATAAGCCGATAAAAATTTTGTCGGCGCGACTCCGTCGCGCGTTCACGCATAAATCGCACGCATAAACCCGACGGCGTCGAGGAGGAGATGCGCACGAGCGGATGTCACGAAACGAAAAGGAAGCTTCAAGGTGGACTTATGTCGTATGTATAATTGCGCTACAATCCCATATATGCACATAGAGAGAGAGAGAGAAAGAGACGAGAGAATAATCGAAGACTTGTTGAGAGTTTATTCATCCAGTTGAGTTCCAAAGAATTCGCGAAGAGGGAGGTGAAACGGCGAGCCGATTTTTTACACTCGAGAATCGGTAAAGCAAAGAAGAAGAACGAACGTTGCGAAGGACGGGCGGAACAAAGGATCTCTTCGCTGTCAACGCGCCCGTCACATCTTACCCTTCGGATTATTCGGGAGAAGCGGCAATGGATAACAGTATAAAAAAAAAAAAGAGAGACGAGACTGTGTTAAGGTGGAAGAGGCAACGGCTTAGAAGACGGCAACGCGTTCAGGAAACTGTGAGAAATGCAAGCCGACAGCGCCGGTTGTCGAGAGTTTGTTCGAGCGAACAAAGGAGCGGCGTCTAATCGGATCGGAGAGATTGCGCCGATCCGAACGCGCCAAGACGGAGCTCCGGGGGCTCCGCACGAAACACACCTCATCCTCGCGCGTAGACGAGCCAGGACGATCCGGTGTATTTGCCTGGAGGACTTGTTTTCTTGGCTTCCAAGTGCATCGACCAGACCGGCGGCCGGTTCTATTCCCGGCACGACAATGACGATGGTCTCTCTTTCTCTCTCTCTCTCTCTCTCTCTCTCGGCCGCCGCGCAAGAAGGTAAAATCTGCAAATAGTATAATATAGCCGCGGTGATTATACGAATCCGCGTCGGCTCTTAAGAAAGACGAGAGACGTGAGAATATCCGCGCGCACGCTCGAGAGATTCCACAAATATTTTGTGTAACTTCGGCTCTTGCCGTCGCGCGACGCAATACACCGTCGGCGGATTTGCGCCGAAAAAAAAAAAAAGAAATGAATATGTACGTAACGAATTTATTTTCGCAAATACAATATGAAATACGTATACGCGCGCGAGATTTTGTTGCTGCAACAGAAAAAACTGTGTATTTAAAAAAAAAACATCGAAGAAGAATCTCGGAAACCGAGAGAAAGAGAGAGAGAGAGAGAGAAATAAGCACGTACGTATCAACTACCTGTTCAAACACCTGCACGCGCGGCTATAAATAAACTTCATACTCGCACCGTCAAGTCATCAGGATCAAGTCATCTTCCTCTAACAGTACACGCAATTAGAACTGCTCAATTACACACTGCAGTTCATCTCGCCGCCGATCGACGCGCCGGGGCTCCATGGGAGGAAAAAAATTGCGCGAGGGGAAGGGACAAAAAGGTACACGCGTGAAATCGGAAGAGGAGGGTCAAGGGGGAGAGGAGGGGGGAAAAAGGAAAAACTACGGAAAAACGAGAATCGCTATAGGGGAGAAAGAGAGAGAGAAAGAGATGGGAGGAAGGAAAAAGCGGAATAACAACCGCGGCACGAAGAAAAAAAAAAGAGACAGACTCGTGGAAAGAGGAAGAAAGACCGGTCGGTCGGTCGGTCTCGTATAGTTAACACACAGCAGGCATTAACTTCCCATTAACCACAGAGAGGACCCCCCGAGGGGGCCCACTATGCGCTGGCGCCAGGAATAATCGTCGAGGCATATTAGGTGCCTCATGCAAAACCACGTGCATGCTCCTGCTATTTATAAAACTACTGCCCCGTAGTATCCTCGCGATAAAATCCTTTCCGACGCGATGGAGCGAACGGAAATGTCCTTCGACGACGGTGGCGCGTCGTCGGTAACTATTGGCTTTTTCTCCTCAATGACTTTTTTGTACCTTAATATTGTACAGCAGCAAAAAAACAAATTTGGGTAAAAAAACAAAACTGTGCAATATGCAAAAATTAAATTGTTTAGAAAAAATAGATTCAATTTTGTAAGCCAATGTGCTATAGATGTTCGAAATATATTTTTTATTTTATTCAAAACAAAGAGGTGGAATTAGATATTTATTTATACGTGAAGCAAAAGCGGAAAAGTGAATTTTCACTTTGAATTTATTTCGAATTACTGCGTGTGCTAATTTAGTTTCAGAAATAAAATAAAAATATACTTCGTACCGACATATTGGCTCACGAAATTAATTCCCGCTTGAAACTATGTGAGCTTAACACTTGTTGTTATATTTACCAGTCCAGACTTACTGAGACAAAATTATGTAGACTGCAATCAAATTCTTCAAAAGCAAGTAGATTGCCGCGAGCAAATATCGAGCGAGAGAGACCGTTATCTATCCGTAAATCTACATTAACTGTTCGCGCGCGCGTGTGTGTCAACGTTCCACATAGATTAGATTCAGCGATACGGGAAGGAAGTTAACCGTGATGATGATGATGATGATAAATCACTCGTGACATTATCTCCCTGATATTATCCGAATCCTTTTTCTCTTTTCCTCCGCCGACTTTCGTACTTATCCATTCCGCAACAGTAAAGTCAGAGACGCTGACGTTTCTAAACCGGAGAAGCCGTCGAAAAAGGAAAGAGAGCCGAAGCGACTCTCGTCGCGCAGACGCTCGTCGAGCGTGTAATAATATAATCGCGCCGCGCCGGTCTAAACGTAACGATAATTATTATTAGCGACCGTGGGACGCTTATATGCATGCGCGATAGCAAGGAGCCGCGTATGTACCGCAGAGATAGTAATCTATGATCTATAAATAGTCTCGGCCGGAGAAAGAGAAAGAGAGAGAGAGAGGCTCTCCTTTTTCTTCGTACCGCGGAAATAAGAGCCGCAAGGAGCAAGCCGTGTAATTACACGCCGGGTGGAATGGAAGAGATAGCGGCCGGCAACTCACTTGCCTATGAGTTGCCATTCCCGAGAAATGGAACGGCCGTGGCCGGCGATCGCGAATATCCATTCGTCCTAGAGATGATACTTGGGATATCTATAAATAGCAAAAGAGGGAGAAAGAGGAAAAAAGGGAAGAAAAGATAGACGAGCCGCTCTCACAATCTGCCAGAAAAACGTCGCGGAAACGTCGATCGATCGATTTTAACGACGTGATATCGTGCAATTATATGCCGATCTCCTATTATTAGATGCATGGATGTCGATTCTTTTTTGCCACGAAAGTCTCTCTTCTTGTTATTCCTGACGGCGCCGCCGTCGGTCTCATCTCGTGCGTCGGCGTCCAGCACGCGCTGGATCCTTTTCCTCTTCCTGGCCTCGCTCGACGACAACACGTCAAGGTTATTGAGGTTAAATATCGTATAAAGATCGTTGGATTAAATTGTTCGCGCGATGCCTCTCGGGGTAGCGAGAGTCGTTCTCGCTCCTCCCTTCTCTCCCCTCCGAGTCCCATGATTTATTAGCATTGCGAAATCGCGCGATATGTGTCTCCGATATCGAGATAAGAGAAAGACCATCAGCGGATCCTGCGAGAGATTCGCAGACATAATAAATACCTACCGGGGGGGCGCGCGCTCCGTACACGCTGCGCGCAAAGTGGCGATCGTTGAGACAATTCGCGATATATCAGCCGGATTGTCAGAAGTATAAGACTTGTGTGTATGTGTGTGTATCTCCTTAGCGCGAGAACACGACGACGGTATCCTACGGCGGGGCGCAAAACACACACACGCACACGCGCGCTCACGCGATCCAGGAGCGCGCGTTTCTCCCGCGGCCAGGTAATACCGCGAGAATCTATAAATAGACCATCGGCAACCAGGGGCGGCAACAGGAGGCGCATCGGTTGCTGCACGCCAAGTGTCGATCGTCCTCCACGTTTGCAGCGAAAAGAAGAGCCCGGTCAAGTGTTCGGATCAAGAGCCAACGACGGGAACCGAAAACGACGCGAATTATATAGACGAGATTATTGAAGAAACCGGACGCCGGGTGAAGCGCCCGTTGTGTAACGTCCGTTTGGTTGGCGATTCCGATGAAAATTTCCGTGATCATCGTCCGCGATCTCTCGCTGACGATGACGATCACACTTCGATTCCCTCAATAGTCCTTTGGAATTAAAAAATAAAAAAAAAACTGTCGACGATAATGACCGTGAAATACCTGTTTTGCAAGATGTGGACGATGTAACTGGCGATTTGGATGAGTTCAGAGTTTTATCGCGACTCTCGCGAGATGCGATAATAAATGCGGTAAAAAATATACACAAACTGAAGTTTCCTTTTTTTTTAACGCGCGCGAATAAAATCTCCGAACTTAGAACAAAGATATTTTTCTTCTTTAAAGCGTCAAATTATTATTTATTATTTTTGTGTTCGTTAACTCTTCGCGGACAGACCTCAAAAATGACCTACGAGTCGGACAGACTGGGTCTGTGAGATCCACGCGACCTTAAAATCGAATATGTCCTGCGAAAAATCAATATTTTTTTCAATTTTGTTTCTTCGAATCGAAAGTTTGAACGATTCCGCGTCGATAAAAAAAATCAAATTGAAAAAATCTCTAGTAGTGTCGAAGATATAGTGTTAAAAAAAAAACATTTTTACGCTGATGCGCAATTTTTGGATGGGTCTGAGAGACCCGTGTCTGTCCGCGAAGAATCAATTCTGTAATTTGGACTGTCACAAAACATATTTGTATTTTGAAACACATTGGACACCCGCCATCGATACAATTGTCAACAATAACGAGCGCAACCCTGCGCGTCTCAGTTCGCTGACTCGGTTCACGCCGCGTACATGCACCTGCGGCGTGCACCGCGTCGTGCCTGCGCTGGCAGCGTCGTACCTGCTTTTCGTAGCGACCCTTGTCGCCATTAATACTCGCGTCCTTCGCGCTTTTTGAGAAGCCGATCCCGACGACGTCTCGTGTCAGGCGCGATTTCACCCAGCGGGACGCATCCGGTCCGTGGCTTTTTCACCCTCGCGACCGCTTCTTCATTTATACCGTTTCTGCGTCTTCGCCCGGAAAGGAAATGACCGCAACAACGAGAAAGAGAGAGAGAGAGAGAGAGACCGTCTCCGCGTGCGTGCGTGCGCGGACGATATCGTGCGCGTGAGACAACAACGCACGCTATCGTCGTCCGGCACGCCGATTTTTCACCCGCAAAACCCGCCCCGGCGCCGTGCAACGACGACGGGAGAGGTCTATGATTAAGGTTGCATTGCCGGTTTGCCTTGCGAAGGCTTTCTTGTGTCCTACCGCCGCCGCGCCACATCCTACAGCGGCGCACATGGTTGCAAAGTATATCCGCAGAAGTTTTCCTCCTCTCTGTCGGCTTCTCCGGTCTCTCTTCGAGAGAAACTTTTTTTAAGGCGTCGCTCTCTCGAACGCGCCAAGGGCGAGCGCGCGCGCGCTTACATTGCATCGCGAGGATCCGAGATACAGAGCGACCTGTTCGCTCCCAAGTGCGGTACTCGGACTGTAATTTTCGAACAGCGTGAATTAAAACGCGCGCGCGAAGCTATTTCGAGAGGAAACAACAACTTGCAGGATTTGTTTTTATTTTTTTTTTTCCTCGTTATTGTTAAATCGAGTCCCGCGATTAATTTTCGGTCGCCGCGCAGTTTCTTCCGCGATCGAATGGGCTCTCACGCAATCCCAGAGAAAGCGCCGCGTTAACGAGGACGACACTGACGCGTCGTCCGTGTTCGCGAGTCGTAACGCGGCGCGCGCATGTGGCGGCAATAAAACGCGCTCGTCCTTGTCGCCTGATATCCTCTGAGGACTCAACACCGCCAGTGTTTTCGCGTTTAATAGCATGCACAAAGAAAGGTAACCGAGCGATGGTCTCTCTAATGGCAATGGAGCGAGTTAGATTCGCGAACGCGAATCAAGATTGCGCTCCCTCTCCCCCGTGGTGCAAGACGACGTTGTAAACTGAGCGAACAACCACCCTCTTTTAACGGCGACATTAAAATATCGCGATAAAACGATCGCCGCCGCGCGAATTGAACGGCCCGTGTGTGTGTGTGTGTGTGTATAAACATCGCCGGCAATATCTTCTCCGATTAAATTACCCTTTTTATATCTCGCTGTTGACGGTTTTCCGTATAAAATATCGGATGAGATATTTTGTGAGTAAACTCGAAAAATTATTTCGAGTCGCGGGCCAATTACATAACAATATAATTCTTAAACAATAGAATGAATTAAATCAGATCAGGTGTTAAGAGCCGTTTTGCCAGATGTTATGCAATATAATTCTTATTTACAACTTATTTACATAGCGAAAATTATCCCTTGATTTCAACAATTCAACATTTCTAAAATAATCTCCTTGATTTCAACAATCTCGGCTGCGAGGGTTGCGAGTTTGGGAAAAATCCCAAGTTCAAATCCGTATCTAGCTTGGGATTTTTTTCGAACCGGTCCCTCTCAGCTGAGTAAATCGGTTGAAAGGCGAACTGTATCTCCCGGGCCTCCAAGTGTTACACAAATAATCTACAATATCAATAGCCAGCATTGTAGTACGGCAATTCCACTTGAAAAAAAAAATCGTAGGTTCATAAAATTCTGGTTGTCCAGGTTGCAGCTAGTAATCTTATCCCTTGTAAAAAAACGCACGCTACGAGAAATGTAAGGATGAATTATTGAAGAAGCCCGGACTGGAGAAGAAGAAGAACTTGTTAGATCTGCCTTTGTGATCAAAAGTCTCTCTTGAGATTCGAAAACTTTTTCAAGAGTTGAAAAATTGTCTCTATAAAAAAACAAAAAGACAAAAAAAAACCAGGTCAAAACGTGCGGGAAAACGAGAGAGACACCCCCCCCTCCCCGCCCCCGGTCTTTTCTCTCCGTCGTTTCGCGACGTCGCGATAAATAACAGACGTGTAACGCGCGGGGCTTCTCTCTTGTTGGACGACACGCAAGTCACGAGGCGGAACGAAACGTTAACGAGACACTTGGGGTACGACGATAGTTGGGAGCCGCGCATATAGTGGCGAACCAGTTTCCCCCTTTGAACCCGATGTCCCCCTTTTCTCTTCTGCTTAATGGCGCGGACAAAGAAGGGTGGTCGCGCCGCGAGCGAAGTCGCTCGGGGGTCTCCCCGTGCAATCTGCACCGCGCGCGCACGCATTACGCACATTTCTGCGGATGCACGCATTCCCAAGGTGCATTCTCTTGCGCGCTCCTTCTCTCCCTCCTTTTCTTTCTCCTCGTCTTCTCTCGCGCGCTCCGTCGGAGGATATCATTACACGAGAGACGGTCTTCTTCTTGTTCCCTCAGCATCATCACCTCCTCCTCTTCGTCCTCATCCACCGCCATCATCCACCGCGATATCTATTTATAGGCGCAAACGCCGTGGCCTGGCGCACGGTACATATCGGCGGCGCTTCGCCGCGTGGAAACGCGCGGACGAGAAGCGGGCAAGACGACGGACAAAAGAAAAAAACGTAACCTTGTACTTGTTACCGCTCTCTCCTCCCCTTCTTGTCGATCGCAGGCGATCTATGTGCTTCGAGGAAACATCGCGCGCGCGCGCGACGTATACACGCGCTTCGCGGAAATGTGGGTCTAATGGGAGCGGAATTGCCGCGTAGATTAGCGCGAATGCGATTCCGCGAGACGACGACGACGACGGAACCTCCCCCGACCCGCGCCGCGGCCACTATCCAATCGAGTCAAATATCCTTTCCGCGAAAACGATCGCCGTAATGCTCCGTAATGACGTGGAAATCTGATATTTAGACTCGCGTCGAGAGACCGTCGCAACTCTTCGAAGAGTTGCGCGCGATCCTTCGTATAAGTTTCTAGTTGCATTCGCAGCATGTGTCGCGTCTATTTTCGGACTTCTCGCCGGGGGGAGGGGAAGGGGATGATTTGTTTCCGAAACCGTGTACCGATATTTCATCCGATCTTCGTTATCTTCTTCTCGGGGCGACGCCTTCACGAACGATTGGGGAGGGGTCGGAAGCGGGGGAGGACTTACAATCTACATAGAAGAATCTCGCAGTCCCGCAGGCCCCGCTCGTATTTTTTTCGGTTTCAGAAGACAAAAACCTGAGACCCCGGCCACTATATCACGGACCATCGGACGAAAAAGTTATTACCGGTTTAGGAGTTCGTTGGCTGGCTCTCGCATTGGGGCCGAGGGGCCCCGAAAACTCGTTAACATCGAACGAGAGTCGTAGACTTTGTGTCGGGAGGAGAGAGAGAGAGAGAGGAAAAAAACGAAGAGAGATCGCGTGTGTATGGGGGCGAAACGGAATCACGAAAGGAGCGAAGCGCGCGAGAGATATGACGTAGGAGACCCACGAAGGAGTGTCTAACGTAGGGCCCGGCAAGGGAGAGAGAGAGAGAGAGAGGAGTCTGAACCAAGGTGAAGGTTAAGGTTTGCGAAGCGTGGCGAATGTGCGCAAACGAAGCAGAACGCGTCAGTCCCGGCGACGAACCGCGAGCGGACACGAAGGATGACTCGGCCAGTTCTCGGCACAGTAGCAAATACCAGTGTCGCGAATCTTTTATACATTGAACGCGCAGGACATGACCACAATTACTGTTTACCGATCGTTCGCGATCGCTGGTTTTGCGCGTCCTTCGAACCGCGTGTCCTGGCGAAAAAGCCGACGACGATCTCGTCGTAACAATTTGAAATAGCGACGATATATCTCGTTGTAGCTTCGATTGGAAAAAAATAGAAGAGGCGAGAAAGACATCGAGATGAGGGACAAATTATGCAAATCGAGATGTTCTCCCGCGTCCTGTTGGATCCGAAAGTCGATCGATGAACCAAAATTCATCGCCGAAATGCGAAATTTCACTGACGTGCGCGCGCGAGAGATCACGGTCGGATCGTTTCGCGATCGATTAATCGTTCAACGACGGCGACGACGCGCAGGAGCGACGCGGCTGCGGCAGGTCGGCGAACCTGGCGAACGTAGCAAAACCTCGAAGGTCGCGCGGCGGAGTCTCCGCCGATCCGGCGTCCCTCGGAGACCGGTCGTCGCTTGCCCATCGCCTTCGGGCGCCATGAAGGGTGACTCTTTTTCTTCTCGTCCATCCACCTCCTCCTCCTCCTTCTCCTCCTCCTCCTCTTCTGCCCATCGCGGCCCTTCTTCTCTTCCCCCGCTCGCCGCGATGCACCGTATCTTCTTCTTTTCTTCTTCTTCTTCATCCTGATCTTTCTTCTCCCTCTCGTCTTCGACTTCTCTTTCTCGGTGCCCTTCCCTTTCTCCCTTTCCTTCCTTCATCTGCACACCGTATACGGGGATTCGCGCCGATACGGTTGCCAATCGCCGTATGGCAAAAAGCTAAACCTGCTCGCCATCGCGCGCCTTGCGTCTCTTCCTCCTTTTTCCGCCCTTCCTCCCTGCATTCTATCCTCTATCTTCTCTCTCTCTCTCTCTCTCTCTCGATATTCAATTGTATTATTTTTTTCATCGAGTCGCGGGGCGTGGAACAAAAGTTTTGCTCGCGTCGGGAAAAATCGACGACGCGAGAAAAGAAGAGAAACGAGGCAAACACGCGCGATCGTGTACGGTTAACTTTTCGACGAACCAAAACCCAAACGCTGCCAAGTACGCAGCGTAAATCATACATTAACGTCTTTGCGATAAAAACAAAGTTCCTGCGTTGCGCAAGGCGAGCGCTGGGTGACTCTCTCGTTGTTACGCTTAACCAGACACCCGGGGGGGTTAATCTTTTGCAAACAATCGACCACAGATAAATACCTGAATCATTCATATGATTCGGCGCGCGCCGCGAATCAGTCCTCGCTTCTATTCTCTTCGTAAATCAGGCAAATCGCACGGCGAATAGCAAACAACGGAGAGGAGGCGCGCGCGCGCGTGACCGAAGGGAAAAACACGAACGAACGAACGAACGAACGGAGGAACGGAACGAACGGGGGAGGGAAAAACCGAAAGGTATGATAGCGACAGGAGGAGGAAAAGGAGGGAAAAATCACACGCCCGATGCGCGACACGTTGTCGCGATCTAATTTAATGGCTGGCGCCAGGTTTCCACTACATAGCCGGCTAGAAGGCAAGCTTAGAGCACACCACCGCGCCACATCATCCGTTAATCCCACGAGACGCGCGCCTCGTTATTTCCATTCCTGTCTCTCCCTTTTTCTCCTCCGGTCGGGACTTGCTTTTATTTAGCCTCGCCGATGAGATGCTCGGACTCGTTTTTCGCGTTTTCTCTCTCTTTCCCATCTTTCCGCACGAGTCGACATTCCTTCTCGCCGAGACCTGCGCGATAAAAAACAGCTCTCGAGAATCGCGTTTGTGATAACGTCGTCCTGTGAGAGAACGCGCGCGCGCGCTCTCTTTGCGGGCGCGTGTGCGCGCTAAAATTATAACTCGCTTCTCTCGCCGAGATCGTATCCTTTCCGCTCGGCGCGCGAGATCAATGACGCAAGTCCTAACCTAACCACCGCGAATTAGGTAAGTGTGTCTGTTTCTCCCCTTTCACGACGGAGACGAGAATTCGACGATTTTCGTGCGTTCGAGACCCAACATTACGCGACGATGATCGCGACGCGATTTTCTTCGATAGGTCGCGAAGTCGCACATTACACGGCCTGTTACAGGTCTCGATAGATGAAAAACCTTTCTCTTTCATTTCACGCGAATACAAGGCGCTAATACAACGACGCGATTCACGAGAGACGCCCGCTAAATGGCTTATACGTTTATCGATCACGCGGCGCGGACGCGCCACACGTGGGAATCGGAGCCGCGCGCGCGGCTGCTCGTCTCTCGTCCCGCTTGTATTATCACGCAAATGCTAATTCGCGCTTTGAAAAAAGCTCTCTCCCTCTGTGCCAAAGGTAAACCGCCGTCAATTAGTGACAACGCGTGAGAAGACGTCAACGCGTCGTCGTCGTCGTGACGTTTCTCTCAATTGGATCTGGCCAATTACTATTCTACAATCGTGCGCGGTCGACGAAGGATCTTACAAACCCGAAGAGGGAGGGGAGGGGGGGGTGTATCGAGATATGTACGCGCGTTTTGTATATTCGCGAGTCCCGACGACGATCGTCGTATCCCGACGACGATCGTCGTATCCCGAGAATCGTCATGTCCCGTCAGAATCGAAACGATTTATTTATTTCGAACGGATCGATCGCGCGGCCGATCGACAAATTTACCGTTAAAGATCGTTACGCTCCATTAAATCCCGATCGGACTCGACGATCGGCCGCCACGTGAACTCGCGGCGGGCCTCTCTTCTCGCATGTATCGCGTGTTCTCTTCGTGCACAACTCACTCGCGAGAACACACCGACCCGCATACGTTATACGCGTCAGAGCGGAGCCGTTCCTCCTCGTCCCTCCCCCTCCCTTTCTCTTTATCGCCCCCCAGAGCGATTTTCCGGGGTGGTTTCTTGGCTGTTGTTTTGATCGCCGTTCTAAGTATAGATCGCGCCGTGGCATCGATGGCCTGGATTCGATCGGGAAGAGAACGACGCTCGTCTCGCGCGAAAATAATCTCGGACGGACACGTATAAGACCTCGATGTGCGAGGACGAGTAATTTGTAAAATAAATAAAAATATCAAAATTAATATTAATGAAGAACGCTCGCAATATAAATAATTAACAATAGTGAAAAGGCAGGTCAACTAATCGAGCAAATTAAGATGTAATTTATTATAAATCAAATTAACAATATCCGCAAAATTAATTAAAATTATCGCAGTAACAATGACTCGGGATGATCTCAAGAGTTCAGCAATGGAAAATTCAATAAATATGTGTCCGAAAGGGCGTTACCGAACTGTTTGTGAGATGTTGTGCAAAAAAATGACAAACTCGTTTAAAATCGAACAAATTAAGACCAAGACCAGTCCTGACGATACCGTATTCTTGACAACATCTTAACGTTTTAACACACTGATGAAGACTAAAAAGTCGCGAAACGTTTGTTCAATTTTAAATGAGTTTGTCATTTTTCAAAGTACCCTATTTATTAAAAAAAAAAAAATGTTAAAAGCGTTTGTTTGTCGAAGAGAAGCTTTTTTTCTTCTTCTCTATCTTTTGTGCTCTTCTAACTTTCGTGATATATTTCCGCGCGATGCATCAGGCGTCTTGATAGAGTGTCTACCGACCGATAGAGTGTATCCTCTTATATACATAATATTTTATATACATAAATTAGAGAGAGAGAGAGAGAGAAAGAGACCCGTTGCATAAATGTTTCAAGAGAAATTTCGTATGCGAGAACAGACTGCGGGGTCGCTCATCTCGGCGGAATCTAGACGCGAGAGAGAATATATCTCCCGGCGAAATTTGCATTTCGCGAGTATAACGCGACTTCGTTATTCACATCAGCAGCAGTTTCGTGGTAATGAATTGCAGATGAGCGTGTTTCGCGCAAAATGCCATCCCCGTGGAAACACATTGTCGCACTTATCGCGTTCTGCCGAAGTGACAGCGTCAAGTTTTTATCTTACGGGATAAAGAAGTGCGAGCCCATCTTTCTTTCTTTCTTTCTTTTTTTCTTTCCTTCCTTTTCTTTCTCTCTCGTTTTTTTTTCTCCAACACACAAATTCCCGAATCGATGTTGATGAAGGTCGTAAATTTTATCGATCCACTACTTTACAACATTCGGGCGGTGAGTCGTCGATCCGCGCGTTACGGGATAACGACCTTAGGCGATTTAGGCGAACATCGACGCTCACATTTTTCGTCCATCGCCCGGTGCGATCGTTCACTTCGCAAAGGCGGCGAGTTAAAAAAAAAAAAATAAATAAATAAAAAGAGAGAGAATGGGAAACGTTTTCGCGCGTTGATATCCACGGAACGATCCCGCGCCCCGCGCGGGAACAACCCGTTCAATCTCGAAACTTCTTTTCCGTTCGGGTGTCACTCTCTCGGGCGACGACGACGCGCGCGTTGAGTATAAGCGCGGATGATAAAGGCGAGAATGCCGCGCGAATATCACGATAATCGACCGAATAATGGATAATGATCCGGGGCGGCTGCTTTTCGCGTCCCCCTTCTTCCCCCTCCTCTCCCCCCCGGTGGTCCATCGCGTGGCCGACTATTATTCAATTGAATTCAATGCTACGCCGACCATTACGGAATTGACTTCGAGAACTTTCTTTCGGGCATCCGTCTCGTCGCACAGACGCTACTTCCGTCGGCCGGACCTCGGCGAGAAAAACTGCCTGCGAGGCCAGAAATGACGCTCGAAACGCGATGTAATTGCGAGAAGAGGGTTGAAAAAAAGAGATTTCGACTCGATTTGCTTCTCGCGAAATTTCTAATGTTCCGAAAAATTTGAAGACATTTTCTCAAGTCGAAGCTGAAGAAGAGAACCTTCGCTTGTTTTCTTCGCTACTCAGTGAAACGTGTTTATTTTCTTTTTTTTTTCGTTCGTGTCATTTGCTGGAAAGATCGTTCACCCAAATGTATTTTACAGCCCGGCGATCGGTGCAAACTCGCTCGTTTGCTCCCGTAAACGCGCGGGGCTTCATTCCAGCGGGAAGTTTTGTTGCCGCGCTCTCGCTCGGATTCGACGCATGCTTGGCCCCGGCGAATTTATCGTCGCAGCGCCAGCGTCGACGACGACGACGGCGTCGTTTAATTCCCAGTAGCGTAGTCGCGTCACGTAGCATCGGGTATACCTACACGAGGCGGTGAATCCTTGCCGATTCCACCATATTTTTCTTCCACTTTCGTCTTCCGACTTGCGCGGCTAAGCTCAAACCTGACTACTGACATTGAAAGACGTTCTATTGTACTTTGCACCTCGTACTCGGACTGCTAATACGAACGTACGCACGTTAAGACTTCCTATGTATGTCGCAAGAACCGCTCGAGACTTCGTTCGAAAAGAAAAACAAAGTGAACTGAACGGTGAGGACGTTTGATGACGAACTTAATCGACGAGGCCGAAAGTGCGAGTTTTTTTTCCAATTCACTGATGGATCAATCGCTGCATGCGCAAATGCAGCTTTTACAGATCTGCATTTGCGCACAGAGCGATTAATAAAAAAAAAAAAAAAAGAACAAATTCTCGAAACGATAAACCTAGGGAGAGATTTAGCGAAAAACAAATTTTTAAAAATTCGATTAACTGAAATTAATTGATTTGTTTGAGAAAAAATTGATTTGCTTGCTCAAGCGTCTCTCAAAGCAACGCATTCGATCACGTTTTTTTTTTTTTTTTTCAGATCGAACTGGCTTTTAAATTAACTTGACGTTGAGCAACTAAATTAACGTGTGCGTGCGTGTCGCGTGTCCCGGATCGTTTGATAACATACACCCGATATTTGCACTCGCTTAAATCGATTCATTAATCAGGAGGGCGTGTGAGCGCGACGCAATTCGCGATATTAATTAATGACGCGTCTTAATTAGATCGGCGGTGATGCGCAATTTTAAGAGGCTCCGCCTCTGGTCGTTACGAGAGATCCGAAGGAGAGCTCGAGTCTTCGGATAAGCAAGCGAACGGAGAAAAAACGTGAAAACAAAAAAAACACCTCTGTTGTAAATGAATATTTATGATACGCGCACGTATCATATTTTCTGTCGTTTACTTTCCTGTCCTCGTCTCGATCGAGCAATGGTCTTTCGACTTGCATCATTCGCGATTGAACGCGCGCGCACGTTCCCCGCCGCCGCCGGCGGCGCGCGAAAATACCACACGGAAAATGTCAAAATCAAGTCGCCGACGAGAGATGAGGCAGAAGAGTTAAACGATCTCAATCCGCGCGTACGTGTAATTTTCGCAATTAAACGTTCGCGTGAATATCAACTCGCTGCAAAGTGCGAATTAGCGTCGGTGAGGATAGAAATTAACCGTTTGAGTTTATATTCCACATCGCCGCGGAAATTCTATTGTCGATTGAGCGACCGAAAATTAAAACGCAATTAATTTACAACGCGTACGATCTCACACATATCGCGCGCGCGCAATAAAAAAAAAACGAGCGATTAAAATTATCGCGCGCGACGGAGACTAACTAAAATCGAATTTACAGTTACGGGAATAACGGGAAGAACGGGATCGATTAATGCAACAAAATCGATGTTATCGCGAATATGTAAAAAGTGTTATCGCGACTCTCGCAAATTGAATTTATACAAAATTCGTTTTTGGTCTCAAGTGCCCCTGACATTGACACTTTCGTGGATGCAAATTATCGTCCGCTCGAGAGGCTAGTTTTTTTTTTTTTTTTAATTGACCGCGCTAAGCGGTCTCTTACGCGGCTCAAATACGTATGACGTAATTAGTGCGTCTGTTCTAATTGACAACGTCGAAGGTTGCGTTTAGACACCGTTGCGTTGTTTCGTTTCTATTCTCATGAACGCGCGCGTTGTAACGAAACACAATATAATTATGTGAAAAATGCGCAAACATCAGTCGGAAAACAACGGCCCGCGCGAGACAAATTGAAATCTTTTAAGGAACAACGCGGTTCCTGCGATAATCTGCTGCGCAAAAACAAGAAATCGATTAGCACACGTCGCGATGCTTATAATGGAATAAATTTTTTTTTTCCATCATCTCTTCGTCGCCGCGTGATGTTAACTGATACCGGTACGTTTTTTTTTTTTTTATCTCGCGATTATCGAGTCGCTGTGTATTCAAGTCTTTTTTTCCCCACTTTATATGCATAACGCGGCGCGATGACTGAGTTTTTCCACACACGACGACGTGTGCGTTTTATATGTACGCGAGATTAGTTTCAGAACTCAACTTAAATGCAAACGCGATTGATTGATTTTTTATCCGCCGCTAAGATCTCTCTCTCCCCCTCGTCGTTTGATCATAAACGCGCACGTATTCCTCTCATCGGTCTTTATT
The DNA here is from genome assembly GCA_014825685.1 of Pseudomyrmex cubaensis. Taxonomy (NCBI): domain Eukaryota; kingdom Metazoa; phylum Arthropoda; class Insecta; order Hymenoptera; family Formicidae; genus Pseudomyrmex; species Pseudomyrmex cubaensis. Next base: position 19,701 of record QVOA01020188.1, read on the forward strand.
ACCTGTCATAAAACATTCGTTTTCTGACAGAATAATTGAATTGTTTATCTCATCCGAATACATCGTCGGTGTTATTTATCGGACTCGTCCAAGAATTGTTAATCCACCGCGAATGTTGATTTTCGCGAAAAAAAAGAAAAAAAAATCAGACAAGACGTTGTTTCTCTCGTCGCTCTAGGAAATTGCGAGTTTAAGTTTGTCGGAATGCAAGTACACACACACACAGTTCGCTTACGGAGAAGGAAGGGAAATCTATTTCTAGGAATCTAATAAATCCAAAAAAGTGCACAACGTGAATTCCGTTCACGGATCGGGATTCTCCTCATCGTCTTGCGCGTCCATTGACAAAGTCACGAAGCGACATCGCGCTCGGAATATCGCATCGGATCCGCGATGAATATCGCGGAAACTCGAGTCAACCAGGAAGAATACCGACGGGTCTTTCTTACGTACATATGTACGTTGCTGCGAATCGAACGACCTCGGGGCGATCAAACGCGAAACGAATTTCTCTCCGTGACGTATCGAATATTGACGCGCGCGCGCGTCTGTCGATTAAAATTACGCGTGTCGAGTGATCACAAGATCTCTAAAAATAGACGCTAGATATTTTACTCCGTAAAACAGCGTGAGAGAAACATTACAACAAACAAGTTTCTCGCCGCTAATACTCGGCGATGCGACGAAAGCGCGCAGTATGTACGCGCCGCGGAAAGCGACGATCCTTGAACCGAGAAATGAGTCACTTCCCTCCCCGAGCTGTTTTCTTCGGGAGATATAAATATGAATTAACAATTTAAACGCACACATTCGCGTTTAATCGACGATACTTATGCGCACGGACCTTCGTCCGAAATAGCCGAAAGAGGAATACGCGCGCGCGCGATACAAATGGCCTTGGATAACAGTAGGCTCGCTAATGTCGAGGTCGCGAATTAACGTAGAATTTGTCTGTCGTTTGTGCCTAATGTGGCATTGGTGCTCGGTAGTCATATATTTACACAGAAAGCGTGTTGTGAGAAATCGAAGCAAATATTTTGTCGCGTTAAGCAATATTTTAACTTGTCGAGTTAAAATATTGTCTAAATTTGTTTTCGCGTAAAAATTTTTCGGATTGGAACACGAGAGTTCACGGTATATTTTTGTCTCAGATTTCCAGAAAACTTGTGCGTTTCCGAGAAGAAGAATCGAACCGTCATCGCGCGATACGCGCGATGTCGCAAATCGTCCCGACGGGATGAGATCCGATGATTTGAGAGCAATCGGGTATCGCGTACCCTATCACGCGTTGCCTTCGATCAAAGTGGACGCCAAGGTCTGTTATTCGATCTGACCCTAATAGAGACACGCTCGTATTTGTCTCTCGAAAGATAAAAGGGACGGGATTTCGTGGGTGGCGACACTATCGTTGTCGGGAGAGAAAGAGAGAGAGATCCTTTCAAAAGAAGTTCAGAGGCCGAGGATTGAATGACGTGCGGAAGCACGTTCGGTCCCACGAAGGGCCTGCGGATCGTTAACCAGTGGAATATTACCAGAGCGATGATCGAGTTGCAGCGGGATTTTTCCACAAGCGCTGGGAAGCGCGGGAACGGAACTTTTTACGAGCTGAAAAAAACACAAGAGATGTATTTCGACGTTGACCGAGAAGTTACTGATTTCACCGTAACGTGATCGACTGTATCAGAAGAAATGAAAAAACGCAACATTATTTGATTCGATAAAAAAAACCTAAAAAACGCATAGATTGAAATTAAAGTTTTCTTTTTTTATATATTTTTCTGCGTTCTCGGAAAAATTCAATTTATTTCAAGATCAGTTGTGGACGAGATCGTTTACTTAAATTCATTGCATCCTGGCCTCTCTCTCTCTCGCATACGTGTGCGTGTGTGCCAAGAATATCAAACAAAAAATTCTATTTCTCATCTTTATTTTTTCCTGTTTAAATAAAAGGACGTAATGTACCGCATGACCGATTCGATTGCTCGTTCATTAGCCGACGTCATTGAGACGACGTGACCCTGAATGCAAACACGCCAGCCAAGTTCGCGGTCAATTCGCATTTCGTGATCGCGCAAAGAAACGACGCGGATTACGACATCGACGGCCGGCGGTCGTCAAATGCAAATCGAATGTTGTCGCTTCGCGCGGCGCGAGGGGCCGAGGATGTCGCGATGAGTTACCCGCTCGTTGAGAGGTGGACCACAGGTGGATCGGGGCGCCCGCCGGTTAAGGAGAGGAACCGATTTGCGCACGCACTTGTGCACACACGCGTGCACGTGTCCGGACACAGACGCGGGAGAGACCGCGCACGCATTGTAATTCATTGACGATCGGTAAACGCGCCAGCTGACGGTGAAGTATGAATGAGCATATCGAGGAGAGGACTCGAGCGTTGTCGCGAGCTCCGTACTTCGTCCTCATATATATCGTGCGTGGACGCGAGCGTCGAAAATCACCTTCTTTCTGTCGCATTCGTCATTTCACGTTTCTTTTTCTTCGGTTTTCTCGTCGCGAAAAAATGTTTTTTGTTTCAACGAGAAAAGTTAAAAGCGCGAGTCTAATTTCTGAGAATCTTTTCACGGAGCTTCGCACTTGCAAAATTCACAACTGATCGTACAGAACGATATGAGAGACTTCGATATTGAACCTTTCTTCTGTCTCTGGACGTAAATTTGAGATTTTACGATATTAAGCAAACGGGGGAAATTGCCAGAGCCAGTAAGTATTTTACGCGTAAGCTCTGTCTCCGTTGAGGTGCGATTACTTTCCGTAATCCTCGCCCCCGAGGATTCTTTCCACCGCGAGAAAAGGAACATTTGCTCGGATCGGGAACAGTTTCCTCTGATTTTTCCGACTTTCGACCGTCGCAATTGGAAATCCGCGGCGCAATTCGTCGCGCGGCGCGATATGCAAATCGATTCTTGTCAACCGGTTTCGCTAAGGTCGTGCACTACATAACGAGATCATTCTCTAGTTGATAGCAGGCCGCCGTGCCGGGCACGGGTTTGCATCGAGAGACGCATAATAGACGTAGAACTCCTTCCCCCGCGATCGAGACGAAATCATATGTCCTTCATCGTGCGCGCTGTCAGACTGGAGGAGAAACCGCGCGATTTTCAATATACAGATCTATACGTCGTCGCAACAAAATCTCGCGACTTTCCAACGTCGGACGACGTTGCCGTTTCAATTTCAACAGTTGTTTGAAAAACAATTTGTCCGATTAATTTTAATTTCGAGGTAAACATCGGGAGGTGAACATTTCGTCTCCGCGACGAAATCTGTTGTTGGGTGTTTGTTTCAGACGCGCCGGGACGCAAACTCGATCGGGGCTCGTCACCGTCGTTTCGCGAGAACGCAACATCGTCGTTGCGCGCGGAGAGCTTAAGAGAGCGCGGATCCGCGCAGCGCGATGCATGCACCTGTGTCAGCATGCAAATACATTATTATACTCGCGCGGGGGACCGGTTCGTAAAGGTCGAGCATTATACCGAGGTCGTTTTCTCCGTGACTGAAGATCGATGATATCTTCTCTCGCCGTCTTCTCGTCTGTCCGACTCGCGCGCACATGATCGCGGCGCCTGATGTTCGCGCAAAGAGAGAGAGAGAGAGAAAGACGCGCTCGACGGCGTTGTTATATACTTACGTGTAGACGCTCGTCGTGTAAAATAAATATCTTTATGAAATTTTTGCGACCACGTAAAGACCTGCATTCCTCGCGAAATCCGTCATTGCTTAATTAATGATTGGAGAAACGAGAAATTTACCTTTAACGTGGAATAAAAATATCCAATTATCAAGATTCATTAATATCGAGATTCATTGAAGCCGCGTGTTAATTAATACAATGTTTAACGAGTGAAAAACTGCGTCGTCAAGACGGAATTCGAATTGTATAAAATTTGCATTCGCCCGGGCAAGAACTTTTGCTGACTCGCGTCTGAATTTCGCGGAAACAGAGAAAAAAGCCACGCAAGCAGACTGTAACGACATCGCGTTGTCGTTATTTGGATTGCGGTTTACTATGTTCACAATGTTTCAAGTATTCGATGCTATTCGGAGTATTCTGAGAAACATTAAACGTGCACGCACGCTTGATTGCGAGTTGCCGCAATTGACGAACGATTCGAGATAAAAAACAAAAAAACAAAAAAAAAAAAAACAAAACGAAATTGACGAATTTTTTGAACCTCGGAGCCGCATAGAGACAAGAGACGACGCATCAAACGCGGAGGAGGAGAGAGAGACGAAGTGAGCAGCAAGAAAGAGAAAGAGAGAGAGAGACGGGGACAGGGAGAAAGGAGGAACGAGAGGAGGCGAGAAAAAATCGCGGACGTTAAACCGTCCGCTCGCTCTCAGCCTTAGGGTAAAAAGATAACAGAGGAGGTAGGAGAATAGGTGAGGAGAGCAGGATGTGAGGAGTAGTAGTCTCCCCGCGCGATGAGGAGGAGGAGGAGGAGGGCGACTGGGGGGGAAACAGATGAGACGAGGCGGGAGGACGTACGGGGGAGGATGCAGCCGAGGGTAGAGAGAAAGAGAGAGAGGAGACACGGGGGTGGGGACGGAGAGCGAGGGGAGAGCGGACGCGAGAGAGCCGCGAGGAGGGAATCGAAGAAAGAAGAAGAAGAAGTTGTCGAGCCGGGGCCTGTTCCTTTCGAGGTCGCACGTACGTCCGTATAATACTCGTAATACTTGTAATACGGATAATACCTGTAATACCTGTGTAACGCATTATACACCAGCGCGCGGCCACGACCGGCTCTTCAGCGGGCGACGACGACGACCGATCCGGCACTTTCGCGTCCTTGCAGCTCTTTATATGATTTTTCAGAAGAGAGTTTTGACGATCGCGAAAGAGGAGGAGGAGGAGGACTTGATTAGAACTTGGGCGTAAAACGCGCTTTTGATAAATTTCACATAACACTTCGTCTCTCATCATTGAAGGAAATTTGAGGATTAATGCATGTGGCACTCGAATATCTAAAATATTGCTCACAGCATCCGATAGTTTCGAAATAATTTTAAAAATATTTTAATATTCCTACAAAGTTTATGAAAAAAAAAAAAAAAAAAAAAAAAAAA